>JABUQX010070863.1:0-37167 GCA_015478945.1 Trachelipus rathkii
TTATATTAAATATTTGTGAGCATTTGTACATGAATCCCATATGCATAGGTGTCTGTGTAGGTGCGTGCGTGCTTACGTGCGTGTTAGTTGTCCGATATAGTGGGTTTGCGTGAGCAATAGGCATGCGGGTTGACAGTCTTTGCAAAAATGTTCGTGACTTACTCGCAATTTTCGAATGTAAGTATTTTAATTGAATCTTATGCAAACAATATCAGTGAGCTCATTAATACAGTAATTAAAGTTGAATATAGTAGATAATTAAGCACAATAACTTTAATATTAATTAGCTATTTGATTATTATCCGGAATAATTGATAATTTTTTCATTTTAAAAACGGCGTCAATTTACACACTAAAACCTATATTTAAATATTTTGATTTCTCATGCTTTTCTTATAAATTTGCATTTCTCTACCTAGAAAAACACTCTCATTTTCTTTAAATGCCCTTGAAAATAACCGTTAAAAACTCATTTTTAAAGAATTTATACAATAATCTTTTTCTCATATAATTTTGGTGAATTTTTAAAGTATTTTAGGGAAAAATACTAGTACTTTAATCAAGAATACTTAAATTTTGTATATGATGATAGAGTGTGAAATAAAGATGCGTAATTTTTTATTGTGAATTTATAATTATCACTCTTTTTATTTATAACAGGGTTTTTCACAGATACAACTAATGAATATATTTGTGTTATAGTTAAAAACTAAAATATTGCGGAAAGTTTCATTTAAAACGTTTAAATTTTAGATCTACACTTAAAACTTGTTAATAAAAATTCGTCTTTTTCTGGGCTTTTTGGAAATAAGCATTTCATGATAAACACATTTTTTTTCAAATGTCGTTGAAAAATACGTTAAAAACTCAATATATTAGAGAGCTTTATTGTGCAGGTAAATAATTTCAAAATGTTGAACAATTTAGTGAAGTATAATCGTACTTTTAGAGCAAGTGCTAAGCATATAAACGAGTAATTGTTTCATACAGGGTAATTTCATAGAGTAAGAAACCTAATAATTTTAGAAGTTGATAATGGAAAAGGAGTACCTAATATCTAAGTACACTAGATTTGAATTATATTGTTGGTGAGAGTTTTAAAAACTAATATTGGAAATTTCATTAAAAGACATCGTTCAATATACGGATCAATCTGCTGTGAGAAAGATTTATGTGATAGATGTGATGATTCTGTCACTTTTCTTGGGCGTTGTTTTGAAATTAGCGATTTTCAATGAAACATTATTTTTTCAAATGCTGATTTTAAATCCGTTAAATCTCACCTTTACAATTAGTGACTAATTTTCAAATGTTTGAAATTTAGGAAAAGGTGATCGACTAATTTAAAGTTCAAATTGAGTTAGATGTGTAATAATTTAAAAGCAGAGAAAAGAGACGATGAGTAATTTTGAAGCATTGTAAATTTTTTATACACACACACTTTGGTTTTCTTCAATCAATAATTTATGTACACCTTCAGATTGAGTTAATATTTTAAATCAAATATATATGTGTGTGTAAATTTACATTAAAAAACCCTCATAATGGCAGCCTCATTATCAATACATTTAATATATTAAAAGATTACTTTTTTCTGATTTTTTGAAATTGTCATCTCATAGGGATAAGCCCACTCAGTTAGTTAGTGTTCAATATTGTAATCGCTTTATTTTAATCATAATCATACATTTTATCAATTTTTAAGATTTTTAATCAAAATGTTATAATTCTCATAAGTGGCTATAGTAAATTATAAGAGAGAAAATCTATCTCTTTCAAACTCTTAACAGTATTAAAGATATAAGATTTTTAAAGCAAAAAGACGTAAATTTAAAGAAGTTAAAAATTTTTTAAATAGAAATATAACTAGGTTGTTGAAATTATGTTGAATGAAATTATGTTGAATGAAATTATTTTTAATATTCAGAATATTAAAAATATTATCATTAGTTTACATCTATTTATACACTAAAATCTTAAACAAATTCTTTTTTCTAGCTTTGAAATTGCGTTGTTCAATTTGAAACACATATTTTTTTTCAGACAGCGAAAATATAAGAACTTCTGTTTTAAAAAACTCATAATTTTAAGATTCTAACAAATATATAATTATCCATAATCGTGAGGAAAATATTTATGTGAAAATTCGTATAATTAAGAGATGCTTATATGACTACGTGTTATGTTAAAATTTTAAGCAAAAAACGTAAATTTTAGAAGTTAAAATTTTTTATTAAAGTAGGTTAGGGTTTTTCATTAAACAAAATAAATGAACCATATTTGGTACTTGATAACCCGATGAATTTCTGTGCTTGTGCAAAAAAAAACAGTTTCAATATTTAACACACTTAAAACACATGTTATATACTAGTTTCTATATATATATCTGGTGTGCTTTTTTGAATTTAGCATTCTCATGAAAAAAACGCAACAGATGTTTTAAGTTGCGTTGAATATTTTGATTATTCTAAACAAAAATTTATTGATTTTTTAAATTATGGAATTTAGTTAGGTTTACTCAACTCAAAAAAAAGAAAAGCTCGAAATTTTTAATGCCAAATACTGTTTACTTTTAATATAGTGTTGCTCCTGAAAATGTATTGGATATTCTTAAGAATAAAGAGTAATTTTAGAAGTTAATAATTTTTTTTTATTAAACAGGTTTTCAAAGAAATAATGAAAGTAGCAATCTTGCAGAGCGACCAAGCAAATATTGAAAGTTCATTAAAAAAACGTCAATTTAAGATTTCTTGAACTTTTGATAAATACCATTGCAACATTTTGAAATCGGCATTTCAATCACACTATTTTATTTTTTCCAATGCTGAAATTACCGTTAAAGAATTCAATTATTATATTAAAATAACGGATATAAATTTCAAATGTTTGAAAGTTTAGGAATAATCGTACTTTTAGGAGTTCTAAATTCGTAATTTTTGAAAAAATTTTAAGAAAAAAGCGTTAATTTTTTAGCAATTTATTTTTTTTACTTTTATTAAACGGTTTTTTTAACCAATGTATTAGTCCTCGTATTTATGTATGAATATGTACTTTCATTACCAAACGTCAATTTTAAGACATCACACTTAAAACTATTAAGTAAATTCAACTTTTCAGCTTTTTGAAATTGCATTTCAATGAACCACTTATTTTTTCAAATGCTGAAATACCGTTTAAAACTCAATTTTAAGATTTACAAATAATTGTCAAATGTTGAAATTTTATGAAAAATCGTACTTTTAAAGTTCTAAATTTGTAATTGAAAATTTAAGAAAAAAGCGTAATTTTAGAAAGTTAAAATTTTTTATTATTAAAACAGAGTTGCTCCCCTAATGAAATATTTTGTATATAAGAACAAATATTGAAATTTCATTACAAACGTCATTTAAGACACCTAAAACTATAATAAATTCTCTTTTTCAGCTTTTTGAAAATTGCATTTTATATGAAACATTTGTTTTTTCCAACTGATGAAAAATACCGTTATAAAAACTCAATTTTATAGATTTTACAAAAATAATTTCCAATATTGATAAATATACTGTTCATCTTGCACTTAAGTATTGTAATTTGAGATCTTCAAAACTTTAGAAGTAGCAGTATAATTTTAATAGTTAAAATTTTGTATTAAACCAGGTTTTCACTAACTAATGAATTTTGTATATATAAATACTAGTTGAAATTGTCTTAAAACTTCCAATTTTAATAAGATAGCTCCATAATATACTATTATAAAATTCTTTTTTCTTGCTTTTTGAAATTGCATCTTTCAATGAAACATCTTGACTGTTAATAAAATAATGCTCGAAAATACCGTTAAAACAACTCAATTTTAAGATTTAACAAATCAATTTAAAAATGTTGAATTAGAAAATATCAACTTTAAGAGTTCTAAGTGAGATAACTGGTGTAATAAACCGTTAAAAATGAAAACGCCTATAATATTTAGATAAGTTAAAATTTTTTATATAACCGTTTTCTACAACTAATGATAATATTTTGGTGGTTAGAGTAAAAGCTAAATATTAGAGAAATTCTTATCATTTTAAAATAACGTCAATTTAAGACACTCTTTAAAACTATTGTAATATCAAATCACCTTCTCTGACATTTTTTTGAAATTAGCATTTCAATGAAACTATTATTTTTTTTAATGCCAGAATAAACACCAAGTTAAAAAAACTCAAATTTTAAAGAGATTTAACTGTAATAGTTAGGGAATTTGGCTTTTTCGAGGACCGGACCCGGAAAATCGACTTTTTTAAAGAGTTCCAAAGTTTCGTTATTGTAAAATTACTTTTAAGCGAAAAACGTCAATTTTTAAAGAAAGTTAAATTTTTTATGAAAACAGGTATTTCACAACTTATATAGGAAATCATTTGCTCATACTTAAAACGATATTGAAATGTTAATTTATAAAAACGTTTCAAATTTTAAGACACACCTATAGATAACAATATAATAATTCTCTTTTCATGCATATTCTTGAAAATTTTGGCATGTTATCAGGTGAACTATTGTTTTTCATGCTTGAAAATAACCGTAGTTAAAACTCCAATTTTAAGATTTAACCAATAATAATTTACCTCCTCCTTGAAATTTAGTTGATAAAATCGTACTATTTTAAGAGTTCTAATTTGTAATGTGAAAATTTTGAAAAAAGCGTAAGTTTAAGAAGTTAAAATTGTTTTATAAGAACGAAGGTTTTTTATAACCTATATGAATGAAAAAGTAGTTTGTTATATTTTTAAATCAAAATATTAGAAATTTCATTAAAAAACGTAATTTTAAGACACACCAAAGACCATTAATGAAATCTCCATTTCTGTCTTTGTTGAGTAATTGCCTTTTGCCTATTGTAATACACATTTATATCTAATCTTAAAAACAGCTTGAAAAATAACATGGTTATAAGATCTCAGATTGCTATGAGATTTAAGGGTTCATATAATTTCAAATAGTTAAATTTAGCAAAATCGTAACTTTTAACAGAGTTCTACAAATTTTTGTAATCGAGTTAAAATTTAAGAAAGAAGCGTTTTAATTTGTAGAAGTTTAGATTTTAATTTGGTATTAAAACAGGTTTTATCACAAACTAATCGAACATATCTTGATTATATTAATGGATTGTGAGGTAAGGTGAATATTAATCGAATATTTGTAGAAAGTTTATAACAATGAGGGTAAAAACGTAATTATTTTTTGTACACACCTTTAAAATCTCGTTAATAATTCACTTTTTCTGCTTTTTGAGAATTGTCATTTCAACGACCTATTAGGTATAATAAAAAACGGTGGTAGAGGCTTTCGATTATTGTCAGTTGGTAATTACAAACAATTGCTGATTAATACGTGTGCAAATTGAAGAAGTCTGTCTCTTGAAGCCATATTGTCAATAATTTTATCCCTTATATCATTTTCATGAAAATTACTTGAGATTAAAGAATTATCAGAAAATAATTAGAATCATGTTTTTTTTAAAGAATGGTCTAAAAAAAAACTCTTGAGTTCTGTCTCTTGAAGTGATAAATAATGTTATCTTGAAAATATCTTAATTTCAGAGAAATAGATATTAGAGTATCACTGTTTTTTTTCTCTTGGTAGCAAAATTTCAACAATACTATTTTATTGAAAACCAGAGTTTTCTGTTGACCACGTAGGATGAAATAATTTTGGTATATAAAGAACAAATATTTGAATTCATTAAAAACCGTTTCATTTAAGACACGGCCTAAAATTTTAATTAATTTTTCTGCAGACATTATGAAGAGTGCAGTTATGAATTTTTTTTTTTTTTTAAATCCCAAAAACATTTTTAGATTTACAATAATAATGACAAATTTTGCAATATAAAAATATGAAGTATATAAATTTTATTTTAAAGAATAAATAAGAAAAAGAGTAATTGTTAGAGTTTAAGAGTTTTTTTTTATGGTGATCCACCACTTCTAGGAGCCAAAACCCTATTAAGAGCGGAAAATTTTATACAGCCTCCTCTTAAGACATCTAAAACTATTAATAAATTCCACTTTTTCCATTTTTCTGGATAGATTTCATATGATAACACATTCATTTTTTCAAAATGCTAAAAATACATCTTTTAAAACGATATCAAATTCTTAAGATTTACCTAAATAGATTTCAATGTTTGTAAATTTAAGGAAAAAATCGAACTTTTAAGAGTTCTATTATTCGTAATGTGAAAATTTAATGAAAAAGCGTAAACTTATAGAAGTTTTAAATTATTTTATGTCATATTATTTCAACAACTAATGAAATATTGGTTATATAAACAAATCACTTATAAATTTCCACTTACAAAAACGTAAATTTAAAGACACTAACAAAGCTATTAATAGACGTTGGCACTTTTCTGCTTTTTGTGATTAACAGTCAATGAAACATTAATTTTTGTTGCATCAATAACATCATTAACCGGACAAAAATTCATTTTAAAGACCAAATCAATAATTTCAAATTGTAAAATTTAGGAAAAATCCTGTAACTCTGTTATGAAAGAGTTCTAAATGGTCATGTAATAGGATGTTAATCTTTAAGAAGATAAGCGTAATTTTAGGAAGTAACATAAATTTTTTATTAAACACAAGGTTTTCACAACTAATGAAATATGTTGTATTAATAAAAAGCAATATTGGACATGTGTTCGATTAGAATAACAGATATTATTTAGGATCGACATCCTAATGAATATTATTATTAACGTGTCTACATCTTTCATGAATTTTGTGAAATCCGTAGTTATTAAATTGTAAACTACAGTTATTTTTTAAAATTGAACTGAAAGAATAATTATCCGTATAAAAATATCAAGTTTTAAGATTTAACAAATAATTTCAAATGTTGAAAATTATGTAAAATATCGTACTTTTAAGAGTTTCAAATTTGTAATGGTGAACAATTTTAAGATAATACGTATTCTATAGATGATTATAATTTTTCTATTAAAATCAGTATGTTTTTCTACTAGAACTACTGAATATATTTGGTAAAATACAACACAAATATTTGTAAAACTTGTCATTAATGAAAACGGTCAATTTTAAGAAATCCTAACACCTATTAATAAATTTCACTTTTTTGCGTTCGTGTATCTCATACAATGAAAGCAGCCATCTTTTTCCAAATGCTTTAAAGCCAATGTTAAACTCAATTTATAGATTAACCAAATAATTTTCAATTTGAATTTTTGTAAGGGACAAATGGGGACTTCGCCATGTTCAAGCTCGATAACAAAATGTGATAATATTTAAGAAAGAGCGTCAAATTTTAGAAGTTAATTTTTTTATTTAAAACAGGTTTTTAACAACTAATGAACTTAATTGGTATGAAAAGCACCCATTATTATTGAAATTTTCATTAAAAAACGTCAAATTTATAAGACACCTAAAAACTTTTATATAGAATTCTTTTTTCTACTTATTTGGAATTCGCATTTCAAGGAAACACATTATTTTTTCAAATGCTGAAAATACCGTTAAAAACTCAATTTTACAGGATTACAAATAATTTAAATGATTGAAATTTTAGGCAAAAATCGTCCTTTTATAAGCAGCCTTTCTAAAATTTGTTAATTAGTAAATTTTAAAAAAAGCGTAATTTAAGAAAAGAGCGAAGTTGGGGTTGTTACCAGGCGATAAGATGGATGAAATCTTTTGGAGTAAGTTAAATACAAATATATTGAAATTTATTTAAAAAACGTTCAATTTAAAGACACCTAATAAACTTATTGAATAAAGTTTCATCGTTTTCTGGCTTTTTTTGAAAATTGCATTTCAATGATAATCATTATTTTTTTTTTTCCAAAAATTGCTGAAAAATACCGCGTTAAATAACTTCAGTATTTATTTAAAGATTAACCAAATAATTTCAAATGTTATAATTTAGGATAAAAATCGTTGCTTTTAAGAGTTTCTAAATTTGTATATGTGAAAAATTTTAAGAAAAAAGCGTAATTTTAAGAAGTTAAATTTTTTTATTAACAACAGGTTTTAACATCTAATGAAAATTATTTGGTTATATTATAAACAAATATTGAAAATTTCATTAAAAAACGTCAATTTAAAACACCTAAAAACTATTTTAATTCGTAACTTCCTTTTTCTGCTTTTTTGAAATTGAATTTCAAGGAAACACATTATTTTTCTAAATGCTGAAATTTTATTCTAAAAACGCAATTTTAAAGATTACCCAAATAATTTCAAATGATGTTGAAATTTAGAAAAAGTCGTACTCTCTCTCTAGAGTATCTAAAATCTTGTAATGTGAAATATTTCTAAGACAAAAGCTGTAATTTTAGAAGTTAAAGATAATTAGATATATAAAAACAAATATTGAAATTTCATTAAAAAACGTCAATTTAAGATATAAAAACAAATATTGAAATTTCATTAAAAAACGTCAATTTTAGACACCTAAAAATAGTAATAAATTCTCTTTTCTGCTTTTTGAAATTGCATTTTCAAATGCTGAAACACATTGTATTTTTTTTATTTAAATCTGTAAGCCTAAAAAAATCTCAATTTTTAAAGCTACTATTACATAAAAATTTCAAATGTTGAAATTTAGGTAAAATCGTAACTTTTAAGAGTTCTATAAATTCGTAATGTTGAAAATTTAAGAAAAGCGTATTTTAGAAGTTAAATTTTTTATTAAAGCAGGTTTTTGACGACTAATGAAATTTTTTCTTGGATATATAAAAAAAATATGAATATTATTCACTTAAAGAACGTCAATTTAAGCAAAAGCGTAACTATTAATAAATTCACTCTTCTGCTTTTTAGAAATTGAAGATCCATCAAGCACATTATCTATTCAAAGGCTCAAGATTCAGATGAAATATAGTCCGTTAAAAACTCAATTTAAGATTTACCAAATTAATTTCAAATGTTGAAATTTAGGAAAAATCGTACTTTTAAGAGTTCTAAATTTGTAATGTGAAAATTTAAGAAAAAGCGTAATTTTAGAAGTTAATATTTTTTAACCTTCAAAACAGTTTTCCACAAAGGCATTGAAATATTATGATAATATTACAAAAACAAATATTAGAATTTTCATTAAAGAACACGTCGATGGAGAACAACCTAAAATTAATAAATTCTTATACCTGTTTTTTGAAATTGCATTTCAATGAAACACATTATTTTTTCAAATGCTGAAAATACCGTTAAAAACTCAATTTTAAGATTTACCAAATAATTTCAAATATTGAAATTTAGGAAAAATCGTACTTTTAAGAGTTCTAAATTTGTAATGTGAAAAAATTTAAGAAAAGAGTAAAAAAATTGTAACTTGGATTTTTTATTTCCCAAAGGATGGTTTTTCGAACCTAATGAAATATTTGTAGAAGAAAACAAATGGTGAAATTTCATTAAAAACATCAATTTAAGACACCTAAAACAATTAAATAAATTCTCTCTTTTCTGCTTTTTGAAATTGCATTTCAATGAAACACTTATTTTTTTATCAAATGCTGAAAATACCGTTAAATTAACTCAATTTTAAAACTTTAGACCAAATAATTTCAAATGTTGAAATTTAGGAAAAATCGTACTTTTAAGAGTTCTAAATTTTGTGAAAATTTAAGAAAAAGCGTAATTTTAGAAGTTAAATTTTTTTATTAAAAAAGGTTTTCAAAACTAATGAAATATTTGGTTATAAACAACAAATATTGAATTTCATTAAAAAACGTCAATTTAAGAATCATCTACCAACTTATTAATAAATTATCTTTTCAGCTTTTTGAAATTGCATTTTCATGAAACAGCATATATTTTTCAAATGCTCGAAATATATACCGTTAAACGAACAATATCTAACCCTGCACAATCTGTAAAGTTTGAAATTTAGGAAAAATCGTACTTTTAAGAGTTCTAAATTTGTAATGTGAAAATTTAAGAAAAAGCGTAATTTTAGAAGTTAAATTTTTTTATTAAAACAGGTTTTCACAACTAATGAAATATTTGGTATATAAAAACAAATATTGAAATTTCATTAAAAAACCTCAATTTAAGACACATAAAACTATTAATAAATTCTTTTTTCTGCTTTTTGAAATTGCATTTCAATGAAACACATTATTTTTTTAAATGTTGAAAAATACCGTAAAAAACTCTTGCAAATTTTAAAATTAACAATAATTTCAAATGTGAATTTAGAAAAGATCTGTGGGACTTTCATAAGATTTTCTAAATTTATGTAATAATGTGAAAATTTTAAGAAAAGCGTATATTTTAGAATCTTAAAATTTTTTATTGAAACAGGTTTTCACAACTAATGAAATATTTGGTATATAAAAACAAATATTGAAATTTCATTAAAAAACGTTAATTGTTAGACACTAAATATGTAAATCAAATTCCGCTGTTTTGTGCTCTTTTTGAAAATAGCAATTTCATGAACACACATTATTTTTTCAAATGCTGAAAATACCGTTAAAAACTCAATTTTAAGATTTATACTAATAATTTTCAAATGTTAAATTTAGGAAAAATCGTACTTTTAAGAGTATCTAAATTTGTTAATGTGAAAGATGAGTGGCAGTATGATTTTTCCGACACGCTTTAAATTTTTTTATTAAACAGGTTTTCACAAACTAATTGAAATATTTGGTATATAAAATAACAAATATGAAATTTCCTTAAAAACGTAAAGTTTAAGACACTCTAAAACTATTAATGGGAAATTCTTTTTTCTGCTTTTGAAATTGCAACTCCGAAGAAATACTTTATTCCTATCAAATCCGAAAATAGTGTCAATATCTCAATTTTAAGAATTACAAATAATTTCAAATGGTTGAAATTTAGGGAAAAATCGTACTTTTAAACGTTCTAAATTTGTTTGTAATGTGAAAATTTAAGAAAAAGCGTAATTTTAGAAGTTAAAATTTTTTATTAAAAGGTTTTCACAACTAATGAAATATTTGATAAATATAAAATAATATTGAATCATTTTATTAAAAACGTCAATTTAAAGGAAATTATGGAGTATGAATAAATTCACTTTTCTGCTTTTTGAATAGCATTTCAATGAAACATTATTTTTCTCAAAATGCTGAAAATACGTTAAAAACTCAATTTAAGATTTACCAAAAATAATTTCAAAATGTTAAATTTAGGAAAAATCGTAACTTTTTAGAGTTTCCAAAATTTGTTATGTGAATAATTAGCAAAAATCTGTAATTATAAGAGTTTAAAATTTTTTATTAAAACAGTTTTACACAACTAATGAAATATTTGGGTATATAAAAACAATATCTGAAATTTCATTAAAAACGTCAAATTTAGACACCTTAAAACAATTTAAAAATTCTCTTTTCTGCCCTTTTGAAAACTTGCATTTCAATGAAACACTTATTTTTTCAAATGCTGAAAATACGTTATAAAGTCAATTTTAAGATTATAAACAAATAATTATTATCAAATGTTGAATTTAGGAAGAATTTTTAAAGAGTTCTAAATTTGTAATGTTGAAAATTTAAGAAAAAGCGTAACTTTATAGACAGTTTAAATTTTTTATTAAAACATGGTTTTTCACAACTAATGAATATTTGGTATATAAAACTCAAATATTGAAATTTCATTAAAATACATTCAATTTCATACACCTAAAACAATTAATATATTCCTCTTTTCTGCTTTTTTAATTGCATTTCAATGAACATTCATTTTTAAATGCTGAAAATTACCGTTAAAAAACTCAATTTTTAGATTACCAAATAATTTCAAATGTTGAAATTTAGGAAAAATCGTACTTTTAAGAGTTCTAAATTTGTAATGTGAAAATTTAAGAAAAAGTTTAATTAAAGAAGTTAAATTTTTTTATTAAAACAGGTTTTCACAACTAATGAAATATTCTTTTTCGTTTTTTTTGGGGGGATTAAATATAAAAAACAAATATTAAAAATTCATTAAAAAACTCAATTTAAGACACCTAAACCAATTAATTAATTTCTCTTTTTCTGCTTTTTGAATTGCATTTTCAAATGAACACAAGTTATTTTTTCAAATGCCTGAAAATACCGTTAAACTGTCAATTTTAAGATTACAAATAATGTTCAAATGTTTGAAATTTAGGAAAAAGTCGTACTTATTAAGAGTTCTAAGATTTGTTATGTTAAAAAAAGAAAAAAAATCTGGTTTCTCTTGTGAAGTAAATTTTTGTTAGTGGTAAAACAGGTTTCACAACTAATGAAAATATTTGGTATATTAAAAACAAATATTGAAAAATTTCATATAAAAAACGTCAATTTAAGACACCTAAAACAATAAAATAAATTCTCTTTTCTGCTTTGAAATTGCATTTTCAATGAAACAACACTATTTTTTTCAAATGCTGAATAATATTAGTGCCGTGTGTAGAAACGCAATTTTATAAGTATTTAGGCAAATGATTTTAAAATGGGTGAATGGTTTTAGGATAAATTCCTATTGTTATGAGATCTTAATTTGTAATGTTGTGAAAATTTAAGCGAAAGCTAAATTTTAGAAAGTTGAAAATTTGGAACATTAAAATGACGGAGACTTTTTGATCAATACGTGAATGAAATTCGTTGTTTAATAATATAAAAATGAAATATTCAAAGTTTCATTAAAATAGAGTTTCATTTTATAACGTTTCTTAAAAATATTCGAATTAGAATTCCACTTTTCGATGCTTTTGAATTGGGCATTTTCTCAATGAACACATATTGTTTTTCAAATGCTGAAAATATCCGTTAAAAAGTTCAATTTTAAAGATTTACTCTGAAATTTGAATTTTCAAGTGTGATGGGCTATCATTAGGAAGAGTCCAACTTTAAGTGTTGTCGTTTTATAAATTTTGAAAATTTACGAAAAAGCGTAATTTTAGAAGTTAAAAGTTTTTTTTTTTAATAAACAGGTTTTCACAACTAATGAAATGTTTGTTATATAAAATAAACAAATATTGAAATTTTCATTACAAAACGTCAATTTATTAACGTTTATAAAACTATATTTAAATGCATTTTCTTTGCTGTTTTTTGAAATTGCATTTCAATGAAAGCACATTATTTTTTTCAAGTAACTGCTGAATAATGACCTGTTTAAAAACTCAAAGTTTTTAAGTTTTAAACAAAATAATTTTGAAATTGTGAAATTTAGGTAAAAATCGTACTTTTTAAGAGGTCTCTTATAATTTGTAATGTGAAATATTTAAGAAAAATATTAAATATTTTTTAGAAAAGTTAAATTTTTTTATTAAAACAGAGTTTCACAACTAAATGGAAATATGTTGTGGTATTAGTGTTAGAGACAAATCATGAGAATGTTTCATTAGCAAATGACGTTCAATTTAATGCAGGTAAAATCTGATTTGAATGTAATATTCTTCTGTTTCAGATTGTTGGAGAATTTGCATGTCAATGAAACATTTTTTATATTTTCCACACAAAGAAAAGAAAATTACCGTTAAAACAACTCAATTTATAAGATTTAGCGAAAAATAGATAATATCAAATGTTTAGAATATTTAGGGAAAAGATCGTACCTTTTGTAAGGAGTGTTAAATTTGTAATGTGAAAATTTAATGAAAAGAGCCGTAATTTTAGAGGAGAAAATTTATTATGGCATTAAAAGTGTTTTATATAAAAGTATTAGGTTTATATTTTCCACAAATATTCTAGATGCAGATTTCAATTAAACTCTGGCAATGTGTAAACTCACGAAGAAAGTTAATATAACTTCTCTTTGTCCTGCTTTTTGAAATTGCCATTTCAAATGAACACATTATATTATTTCATGCTGAAAAAATACGCGTTTATAACAAACTCAATGATTAGATTTAACAAATATAATTTCAAATGTCAGATGAACAGTAAAAACGTTTGAGTCAATTTAATTCATTGGCAAAAGTTTAGAGTTGTTTAAGGGAGGTATGAAGTTAAAAATTTTATTTAGGACAGTTATAACTACTAATTTATTTTTTAGGTATATAAGATATCACAAATTTTCTTTAAAAAAACGTCATTTCAGACACCTAAAAGAGTTATAAATTCTATTTTATAAGTTATCTGTACTTTGAAATTGCATTTCATGAAACTTATTCTTTCAATTGCCTCATATTTATTATGTTCCAAATTAAATAAGTAACTTAATTATAATAATTTCAAATGTTGGAATTTACTGGCAAAATATTATTTGTTAGAGCTCCACAAAAAATATTCTGAAAATTTAAGAAAAGCGTAAATTTTACGAAGTTAAATTTTTTTATAAAACAGGTTTTTCCACACTAATGAATATTCTGGTATAGGTAAAAACAAATATTGAAACTTTCATTTAAAAAAACGTCAATTTAAGGACACCTACAACTATTAATAAATTCTTTTTTCTTGTCTCTCTTTGAAATTGCATTTCAATTTAACACACATTATTGTTTTAAAAGCTGAAAATACCGTTAAATATCTCAATTTTAAGATTTAATACATATTTTTCAAATGTTAAACTTTAGGAAAAATCGTACTTATTTTTTCATTTCTATAATTTTGTAATGTGAAAATTTAAGAAAAAGCGTAATTTTAGAGTTAAAATTTTTTATTTTTGAAACAGGTTTTCACAACTAATGAAATATTTTGCATATAAAAAAACAAATATTGAAATTCATTAAAAAACGTGGTAATTTTAGACACTCTTAAAACAGTTAATAAATTTCGAACTTTTCTGATTGTTTTGAAATAGCTCAATCTTTCAATAAAAACACAATTTTTGTTTCAATTGCTTTACAAATACCGTTAAAACTCAATTTGTTAATGATTGCATTACTCGAAAATTTCCAATGTTGAAGATTTTAGGTAAGAATCTCGTAAACTTTTAAGAAAAGTTGCCTATTAATTTGTTAATTGTTGGAAAAGATTTAAGGAAAAGCGTATATTCTTTAGACGAAGTTGTAAAAGCTTTTTTTTTATGCGTAAAGAGCTCGAGGGTTGTTGTGAGAAGCATAGTATAAATGATTCTTATATATTGAGTGATTTGTGTTCGGCGTGATAATTCTATATATTATGTTTTGTGTGGTGTGTGTAAGTGATTGGTTGTTGTGGCGATGTTATAGAACTAGTTGCGTGCGTGGTTGGTCAATTTAAACTCTAAAACTAGTTAATAATTTCCTTTTCAGCTTTGTTGAAATTGCATTCTCAATGAGACACATATAAATTTTTGTCAAAATTGCTGAAATACCGTTAAACGATAGCTCAGTATTTTAAGATTTACAAAAATAATATTATGAATGTTGAAATTTAGGAAAACTCGTACTATTTAAGAGTTTCTAAACTTTTGTAATGTGAACTAAATTTAAGAAAAAACGGAGATATTTTAGAAGTTTAAATTATTTATTAAAACAGAGTTTCAAACATACTAATGATATATATAATATGGTATACATAAAACTAATATGAAATTAATCATTAACAAAACGTTCACATATTTAAAAGGAATTTAAAAGGACACATAAAAATTTTTTTTTTTCTGCTTTTTTTTATAACTGCATTCCAATAAACATCTTTTTTTCAAATGATGAAAATATTGCGTCCTCATAATTAATTTTAAGATTTATCATATAATTTCAAATGTTGAAGATTAGGAAAACCCTTATAGTTAAAGTTTTCTTAAAATTTATAGAAATTACATTAAAAAAGCTTTAGTAATTTTAGAGTGTGATTTTGTTTAAGAAAGTTACGATTCAAGAAAGTTAAAATATTTGGTATCATTCAAGATAAAACAAAATATATAGATAAAATGATTAAAAAGGTTTAATTGACAAATTTATTATGACATTTTAATAAATTCTCTTTTCTCTTTTTTGAAATTTCAATTTCAATTAACTAAAAATTATTATTTTCAAATGCTGAAATAACCGCTTTAAATATTCATTTTAAGATTTCCCAAATAATTGCAGACACTACCAACTTAGGGAAAAATCGTACTTTAAGATTTTTCCTTTTTCGTTATCTTTCAAATAAACATTTCATTTACGATGGTTTGTGCTTATTCCTTCATTATAGATTTATGTCCTCCAAAGATTTTGATTCTCATGTCAGAAGTTTGATTGTGTTTCGCAAGATGTAATGATCGTTTTCTAGAGTTTCTAAAGATACATGTCACGAAGCATGACTTTTATCAAGATAAAATAAACAAACTTTCAATGTTAAATGGCAAACTAGAACTGGTGGAAATTTTACAACAAAAAGATGAATTTTAACATCAAATTTAAATAAATCAAAATCAGTAAATTACAATCGAATTACATCGTAATTTGGGCATTTAAAATTAATAAATAATTAATTGCCCCTACCTTTATTATAAAAGCCAATTTTTAGACAGTTAAATATGATCAATCTTAAATGTTATCAAATTGCAAGTCACATTCAAATTTTAAGCATTCGTTTGACGTATGTCTACATACAAGGGAACAACCTTTTGCTTACCTAACTATCTCACATATTGTTTTGCAACACTTTTCTAAAACTGAAATTCAAAAGATAATTTAAAAATTTTATTGCCAGTAAGTTAAAAATGAAATTAAATTACCAGATTATAAAATTTGGAGAATAAATACGATAATATAAAATAAAATAATACTTGTAATTATAAATTTCAAATGAGAGAAACAAATTCATTATTATTTTTTCTTTTATAATAATAAAACATATGCTCACTCCTCTCAATACTTGTCACCAAATCGTGCAAAATACCAAATCGAAAATCATATTTTGCGAATATCTCTTATTAAAAAAATAAAAAAAACGATCTGCTCTGTTAAATTATTATTGCGATTATTTGAAGTAAGGAACGTGCTAGACTTCATCTATAAATATTTGATGAGAAGAAATTGAAAGAGCAGAGAAGAATATTGGGTCTACATAATAGATTGCTTAAAGGTTGCAGATATATATATATATTATAATATATATATAATATAGTATATATTTATATATATATATATAATATATTATATATATATCTTATTATAATATATATAATATATTTTATATATAATATATATATATATATATATATATATATATATATATATATATATATATATATATATATATATATATATATAATATATATATATATATATATATTATATAGCTATATATATCTATTATTATATATATAGTATATATATTCATATATAATATATAGTATATTATATATATATATATATATATAGTAAGTACATATATATATATATTATATATATATATATAATAATTATATATTATATATTATATATTTTATGTTATGTATATATATATATATATTTATTTATATATTATATATAATTATATATTATATATATATATATTATTATAATTATATATATATATTTATATATATATAATATATATTATTATATTAATAGATATATATATATTTATATATATATATATATATAATATTATATATCTATTAATGTTGAAATGCTAATGTATGCCTCGTTATACCTGCCGTACGTGACCGTCGTATATTTCGACGAAATTGTTATTATCATATATTATAATTTATATTAGCTATATATTACTTTATAATTGATGATTCAGATTTAGATTTATTCCCTCCTTATTAGATAATATATATATATATATCTCGTATAATATATATTTATAATATTATATATATATATTATATTATTTATATTAGTTTTTATTATATATTTATATATATTATATATTATTATATATATATGATATATTATTAATTTATTACTATATATTTATATATATATTAATATATATTTTATATTGTAATATATATATTATAAATTGTTATCATTATATATATATATATATATATATATATATATGAGTATGTATATATAAGAACGTGATTTTAATACAGAAACATTTTTGCTACATTTTTTCCCTATTTACGCAGCAGGAATTAGTTGAGTCAACAACGTATTATTATTGTATATTAAAACTTTATTTTCAATTGTTTTCCTTATTCAGAAATTCTAATAAGACTGAGTTAAAGAGAGAGAAAATTGAAACAAAAAATAAAATAGATTTTCTAAAAATGGTAATATTAAGAATATGAAAGGTAGAGCAATACAATGATTTTCCATGTGAAACGATTAATACTAAAACAAATTTCAAAAAAGTTGTCTAGGACATAAATCATTCGTAATGGAATTTTCGAAGGAAATCTAAATCATTACAACTATTTTACATGATCAGATTTTTGTGTTGTTATTGATTTAAGTGTCTTGAGAGGGTGATTGTGTCCGTTACGCTTATGTCTGTTTTTGAAGCACACGACATTTTCATTTTCTTTTTTTTACATAGGACAAAGGGGAAATGATACTAAGACCCCAAAGGTCAAAAAAAAAAAAAGAAAGGAAAATTCACCAAAGGAGAGGGAAATGCATAACAAGGAAGAAAGGGTCCGAAAAGAGAGAGAGAGTCCAATGAAAGAAGGAATGATCAGAAAAGGAAAAAAAAAAAGACCAATTGTAATGATCCAATAGTTCAGAAACAAAAAAAAGAAAAGAAAAAAAGAAGTAAAAAAAAGAGGGAAATGTTCTAAAAATACTTTGAAAATCTATCAAACTTGGAGTGAAAAAAAGGCTTCTGAAAATGTGACTGAGTCAGGCCGCACTTTATAAGGTCTTTTTCACAAAGTTTTTAGCGCTTAATCTAATGGAAAACTTTGGTAATCAGCAATAATTAATAACGAGATTACTCCAAACTTATAATGGTTTCCTTTTTAAAGATTGAGATTGGATTTTATTCTTTAAAACTTTGTTTATTTTATTGCTAAATTATATTTCATTACAACTTTTATAATAATGAATATCCTCTCAGGACAAGAGTCTATAAAACATCCATGTTATTATTATTATTATTATTATTATTATTATTATTATTATTATTATTATTATTATTATTATTATTATTATTATTATTATTATTATTATTATTATTATTATTATTATTATTATTATTATTATTATTATTATTATTATTAAAGAACGAAAACGCCCTCTTAGTTGCCCATTTCTTGTCTAAGTATTTATTTTTATATTAAATTGCTATTTCTTAATGATAAGTATTTTATACTAAGGCCAGAATAAAGAATTTTTGATTTGATTTTAATCATTATTATTAGTAGTAGTAGTAGTAGTAGTGGTAGTAGTGGTAGTAGCAGTAGTAGTAGTAGTAGTAGTAGTAGTGTAGTAGTAGTAGTAGTAGTAGTAGTAGTAGTAGTGTGAGTTAGTGTCTGTTATTAGGTAGAGGGATGGCATGAGACCTTACTCCTGCTATGGTTTTGGGGACGATTCAAATCAAGAAGAATTAACGCTAAATTGCTTCATATTTACACTAAGCTTTATTATTTTTTGAGCTTGATAGTGGTACGCCTGCATTACAAGCACTCGTCTTTAAATTGAATATCTTAGGGAAAAAAATTATCATGGGAAGAAATCGCGTTATTATGGTTTAGGAAGAAAAAATTTTCACGTAAAAAGGAAAACGCAAAATTATCCAAATTATTTTGCATTGATAACTAATTGTCTAATCAGATGTATGCCAATAAATATCAAAATTAACAAAGGACGATTGAGAGAATCTGTATATTATATTTAGATGAATATAGTTGATTATGTTTTAAAATGTTTTAATTTTTAACAAAATAGAATATCTTATAAAATTTTTTTTAGATTGTACTGAAATTATTATTATTATTACTATTATTATTATTTATTATTATTATTCTTATTTATTATTATTATTATTATTATTATTATTATTATTATTATTATTATTATTATTATTATTATTATTATTATTATTATTATTATTATTATTAGTATAATTATTTCTTATAATTGTTAGTATTATCATTTTTATAATTATTTTATTATTTTATTAATATTATATTTATTAATTTATTATTATTATATTATTATTATTATTATTATTATTATTATTATTATTATTATTATTATTATTATTATTATTATTATTATTATTATTATTATTATTATTATTATTATTATTATATATTATTATAATTTATAATTATTATTATTATTATTTTTTACTTTTGAAAAGTAATTTTTATGTTCTTGCATCATAATTTTATTTTTTATTTTCAATTTTGTTTTAAATTTCGATCCCCATTTTTAGATAGTGTTTTTAATAATTGTTTTGCATTTAACGTGGCATATAATCCCATAATATTTAACCAATGGATTAATTATTCATGAGGTAATGGAAATAACTTTATTTCTTAGCAATTAGACACGCAGGGCAAGTCGCATAGACTTAATTGTTTCCAAAGCTCTCCGAGCTCTGTTAAATGCTGTTTGAGGGGTGTTTGCCTTTCGCAGACGAAAATAATTATATATATTATTTAGTAGATGGGGTCACGGTAACATAGTGAAGAAAGGCTAAAATTTTGACATTATTAAAGATGGTCATTTATTACAGGAATATCTGGATTTTCAGAAATGGATTTTCGTACTAGTTTTTTGGATAACTACGAGAGTTTTCTGAGTCTGTTAACGCCTGGAACAGTTAAATGGTTTATGTCCAAGTTGCCTGGAAAGAAATAATAATAACATTGCTATTCGTCGGCATATCTAAATTATTTAAGTTTATTATGGCACGTCTAGCTGGAAACAATTTCTCTGCTTTTATAGCTGATTCAAGGCAACTAATATAGGAGATATACTTTTTGTATTCCTGTGTTTATTTACTTCAAAATGTAACCCATTTATAAATATAAAAATTAAAAATTGTTCTCGACTTTCTGTTATCAAACATTTAATATGTCCATTACATTTTCACTAATCTCATCAATTTTGTTAGCGTAATCTTTAACATTTAAATAACCTTGTGTAATATAAGAGTTGATTATACGATTTGTGCTTAGAGATTATATTTGCGAATCTTTTCTCTGGAAAAGATACCAATTCATTATAGTTAAGGTCGTCAATTTCAGAATGTAATTTTAAATAAATTGCTGCTGATTCTCTGCACAAATATCTTAAAATATTGCTTTTATTTTCTTCTGACCAATTCTCTAATTTTGATCTTATATTAAATTGATTTATAAAACTTTTAAAATTTGTTTAACCGTTAATATGTTTTGAAATTTATATTAGTAAATTCTTTATATCTATTTTATTATATATATATACTGTTTATGGTTATAAGTACTATATCTTAAATATATTATGTGGAAATGAGAATGTTAAAGGGATGCGATATTTCCGCGTTGAAATTCGACATGCGGAGTTTTAGTTTTTTGTCACAACACTGCCTAACAATGTAAACCTTTAGTTGTTGTACAATTCCTCTATCTGACGAGACTCCTTATGAAATTTACAAGGTTCAATTTGATTATAAGGCCAGATATTTATTTAAAAAATATACCCTTCACTTCTCTGTGCGCTCACTGTATGCTATTCCTGCATTCCGGCTGCTCATGTCTCTTCGTTTTATATGTGATAGGGGGGTAGGTATTATATATTATGTGGTAATTCTGGATAAATTGTATAAATCATTATTGTATGTTACTATTTTGTAAATAGGTAGTGTATTTTATATCTAATAACAATAGTAATCTATATATGGATAGGTAGACGGGAGGTTCTTATTAATTTATTGAATTTATATATTGGTAAATATATAATATATAGTAATTATTAATTTATCTTTATTATTTATTTATTATATGTATTTATTATTAGGGTTATTATATTCATCTATGAGTATGGATATTATTATTATATTTCATATATATATAATATACTATTTATTAAGGAATCTGTCTATAATTTATATTATGACTATTGATAGTTTTTATTATTTTATATACTTTTATATATATGATTTTTTTTGGCTGATTATATTTATTCATTCAATATATGGACTATTTGTTAATTTTTATTAGTTATTATTTTATGATTTATATGTGTTTTATATTTGTTATATTTATATGATATGATATATATATATTGAGTATTTATATATACTTATTATTATATTTATATTTATTTAAGGATAATATTTTTGTATTATTTTATATAATTAGAATTTCATATGTTATAGGATTCTTAAGGTGTGGCGGTTAGTTCAGTTCTTTTTCATTGGTCGCGTCTATACATGTCGTATTGGCGTGTATATTTTGTAGATTTCATAGTAATGGTGATGGGGTTTTGCCATACTGTTTGTCGGTATTGATCGAGTACTTTAAGGCTTCTATTTTGCGAAGAGGTATTACACCTAGATATGTTTTAAGAAATGCCTCTATAGGGTGTTCTATGAGAGTTTATGTCAATCTAATTCACTAAGTAATGGGTAAAGTTATGAGTGAATTTACACTTCGTGTATGAGGAGGTTATCGTTATTGTAGGTGCCATCCCGAAGAAATTGCCGCCACATCGTCTAGAAAATGTCATTGTTCTGGTTAGTTTTGGATATATTAATAATATGCTTAGGGGTTGTTTATTTGAAGTGTGCAGGAGAAGGTATAGTATTTTTTATGGTTCGATTTTACCTTTATTTAAGGGCTAATTTGGTGATGGGAATTCCTACTTGTTAGATTTTGATATTTGAAAGGATAAGAATTTAGTGATTTCTAAGGTGTGTGAGACATGGTTTTATGGTTTTGGGATTTTCTCTTAACCATTAGAAAATCCATTCATGTCAGGCCATTGACGGCATACATTTTCGTTTGATAGATTGTTGAATAGCTTATTGTTGTAAATGTAAAGGTTTTCTGTCTAACGGTTGAGACATTTCGAGTTGCCTAGATAATTGATGTATATAATAACTACAAAGGATTGGGTCATATGAGAATTAGGTTGTCTCTAGTCCCATTATAGTTTAGTAGGTTAGGTTCAGTGGAGTAGTAGTAATGTGTAAAGAGTAGTTGAGTAAAGAAAGTAGTTTAAGTATGGTAGTTTTTAATAGTATTATAGTGAGGTGAGAGTATAGGTATTAGTCGTAATCACTATGGGTTAATTCATAATTAATGTTTATTATCAAATAATATTTATTTTGTTTCTATACGGGTTTGCCTGAAGATCCCGACTGCGGTGTTTTAGGCGCAACCAGCGGGAAACGGAAGGTTGCGGGCGCTGCATGTGCGACTATTGACTTTGCGCGAGAGCTTCTAATATATTTTTCTAGTATGTGACGCTATTTTTATAGAATTTTAATAAGTGTTATTAGATGGTTATCTTGTTTGTAAATCTTATTCCGTTAGTGTAGTAGTAGTGTAGTAGTATTTAGTTAGTAGTAGTGAGTAGTAGTAGTAGTAGTTAGTAGATAGTAGTAGATAGTAGTAGAGAGATAAGTAGTTCCAGTTCCTAATTAATAATTTTATTATCATCTATTTCTTTTGTTTAACGGTTGTGCCTGAAGGTCTCACGTTTCTTGGCTCGAAGGGCGACGCTGCGTTGATATCGGGATTATTTATTATATCCGACGCAATTGAGTGTTATCCGCAATGTGTTTATCTGTCTTTGAATTAGAGATCATAAAAACTATGAGGCTAAGAGTTGGTGTATGACTATCATATGCAGAGAGATGATAAATCTGTAATGGGGAATTGATGATGCTGGTTGTTGTGAAGAAATAACTGTATGGAGTGTGTGTTGGTGGACTGTACAGATGCTGATGGCTCGTATGATAAAATTGAGATTGTTAATGGGATTTTGCTCTGGATGCGAGTAAATTTGCTGCTTCTTAATTATATTCTTTATTTTTTCTCATACATGCGTTATATTGGCGGTAATCATAGATTCCAGGTAATTATATACGGATATTTTTTCAATTATTCAATCCTGTATTATCAAACACTTAACGAATTTGTAATCACATTAATGTCCAGAACTTTTTTTTATCTTTTTTTTATGTTTGCTCAAATATGGCGATTCTTTTACCAACCCATTCGATAAAATTATCGAATTCTCCCCTTCTTCGAAAATACTTTGGAGAAGAGGGGAGGGAGGTTTTTTTTTTGGTCAACTTCGGTCACTTTCTTCTATATTTTGGAGCCTTTTTAGCTATTTTCTAGTAGGTAAACTTCATAAATGCAATTTATATTATTTAGATATTATTTTGTGTATGAATATTGGATTTTCTTAGAATCAATAGCACATTTAAAATAAAATCATATTTGAAAAGTTAATGTAATTCAAGTGGAATTTTTTTAAAACTTTTATGGAAGTTGTTTCCTTCTCCAGTTTACATATTGAATACCTGTAAATATGTTTGGCTCATATTGTCTTTTTTTGTCGAGAAGGGTGAGGGTGGGTTGGTTAAAGATACAGTTTTCAGGTTCTTAATTCTGGTAATATAATTGTTTTGTCGTTATAAAAAATTCGACATGAGTTTAAATAGGGAGTATAAGAATAACGTTTCAGCTATATCTTCATACAACTTATGATATCTCTGCACATTTTCCATTGACTTAATGTCGTATATATTTTCGTTAAATTGAATTACATCTTTATATTCTGTAAATGTTTCCTGATAACTTATAAAGCCAACCTATTTTACAGGTTTGTTGAAGTTAATCTTCTAGATTTAATTATCAAGGTTCTTCAAAAGCTGAGGACCGTGTTTAGGAAGAATTAGTGGACAGGGAGAGCATAAAAGTTTAACACATACATATATTATATATATTTTAACCCAATAATATAATTATACGATATATTATATTATAAGTAGTATTATATTATAGATATAGATATCTACTATATAGTAATATAATCATAATATTTTTATAATATATGATATATATTATATTTATAATATAGTTATATATACAATTTAATATTAGGATTATGAATTGTTGAGAACCATGGAAGTTATTTTTCGAATAGTTGTTCAATATTGGCGTGAAGCAGTAATAGAATTCCAGAACGTGATGTTGAGGAGTTTATGGGGATGCTTGCTCAGTGCCGGGTAATGATTACAGCTTGAGGCATAAATAATTTTCATTAAAGATTTAATATTTTTTAGTAAACAATTTTTTCCAAAACCAAATAATGAAAGTTTCTATAAACAAACAAATCATAGTTTTGTTTAAATTAAATGTGTTTACAGGAACGGTACTATAAAAGAATATTAAAATAAAAATGGAGGGTGCATTTAAATTTAGAAAACGGCAATAATAAGAAAATATTTAATGCCCGGCGTGTCAAATATTTGCGCTGTGCGACTCGGGTTCGGTTCACGGCCTTGAGCCACGTGACGCATCCGTTGAACAATAATAGTGATAACAAAATGATAAGGAGGTTTACGATGTGTGATTATATACATGAATTACTATTCATATATTAACTACTTATGGATAATACTGATGTAGAGGAGTAAGACAACGTATTAGTTTGCAGCGATCTTGGATAAGGTTGTATAGCATGCTTTGGAATGTCACATTCCAGAGATAACTTAATTTGACACACATTGTGTAAAATTTATCAAAATGAAAAATTCAATAATGCAAGAGAGGAATTGGTTTTTGATGGTGTTGCGATTAACGATAAAAAACGGTCTCACACTTAGAATGCACTAATGATGTCTAAATGAAATCCATATGTAGGGAATATACAGTCATGGGTCGATGATGAATTACATTAATGTTATAAAAGAAGAACATAAATCTTAAATTTTCGCTCACCTGCATAAAAACTAGAATTATATTATTATAAACCTAAAAGAATTTGAGGGGTTGGGATCCATTACGGGTATTACGCCACGCTAACTTGCTCTACGAGGTGCCAGACAAATATACTTTCATGCGAATGGGGAGAGATAACATTTATGAACTTAAAAATATTATAAGTTTTAGTGGTGTTCTTGCTTAGTCTCATTGGAATGTGCAGCACATGTAACTCTCTGGTGACGCATAGGAAGCACTATCATATACTAATGTATACAAATTTCAACAGATACATACATAGAAACAGAAATGAAAAAACTTACAATACGTCAATTGATAGTGATCTTATATATATATATTATATATATACTAATATATATATATATGTATTATATTGTTAATATAATATAATCGTATACTATATGTATATGATTATTAATTTTAATATTAGTAGTTATATTCTAGCTCAAACAATTCGTTGGATTTTAAAGCATTCGCCTAGAGCTGAATGTTTTGTGACTTTTGGTAGGTGCGCTTCAGTGCTTGTTCCGAAAATCAGCTCTTCGTGGGGCCGGTAGCTGTGGCATATTTTTTTTTCCTTCTGAAGTTCGATGTGGAAGGTTTTTCTTGTAGAAACAATAAGACATTGTTTTCCCTACATCACGTCCAGCTTATGTCATGACAGAACGTAAATCACGTTTTTATATATAGAAAATTTAAAGATAATGTCTAAGAGTTTGAAAATTGAGTCCATATAAATTGTATGATGTGCAAGCGACAATGGGTAGATAAGCACAAATTGTATAAGTGGCGAATCCTATGTCAAGCATAAAGAACTTGCGACAAGGACTTGAAGGCGATAGAAGATATAATCGTCTTTAAATTCTTTTTATAAAAGGTTTCGAAATGGGGCGCTCCGTCGAGCAGCTAAGTGATAACGGGGGCATAAGCCGTAATGTTAAGAATGCTTCAGTTGAGGTCATTAATAAATAAATAAATTAATAAATAAAGTAAATTATAATAAAGTAAATAAATGAAAAAGAGGGAAACTGAGATAAATGTAGGTAGAATCATTTTTGATCAGGATGAAGGATGGTAAATAAAAAGTGATTTCTTTAGTCTTTGTTTTTAATGTTTCTTAATATATATTCTTATCTATATACAAATTAAAATTTCAAGCTATAATAATAATATTACCTTATAGTATATTTATATATATATATATAGTATATATATAAATTATTACTACACAATATTTGTATAAATTTTGACAAATGCTCTATAGCAACAAACTCAGTTATCTATATAAAGGTAAGATTCTTATATATATTATATATTATATATATATTATATAATAATACTTAAGCCCTTAAACCGTCCACTTACTCGTATGGCCGCTCTAACTCTCTACCTCACTGGGTAGCGAACATCGGAGCTAGACGAAATGTTTTGTTAATTTTGGTGATTTTTAAGATGTTTTTCGGTGATTTATGTTGCTTTTACTCTGAAGAGTGCGTAATAGTTTTTTTCTGCGCTGAGTCCCGATTTTGGGAATGTAGATTTAATAATTTTGAGTTCGAATTGCGTTGCCGATTATTCTTGCTGTTTTACCATCAAGTTCCGCGTTTTTCTAAGATTTTCCTGCGTTTTGACGCTTTAAAACGTTGAAATTAGGGTTTTGGGGGTTGGTGAAGCTCCTGTATTTCAAGATGTTCTATGAATGACAAAACCAAGACAATTGGCGAATAGTTTGGAATATTATCTAAGTTCGTTAGTATTTATGGAGTTTAGATGTTATATAATTAGGGTTTTGAGGTCATGGTAAGTTACAGGAGGTTCAGTCTGAGACTTTGAGCAGGGCATCAAGTTCAAATGGCAACATGTGACTTGGATTTTCTCTATAAAATTGTTAGATTTATAAGTTGATTGCGCAATATGGGTTTCTGCGGTCAAGTGACATGTCGATTTGGAGATGGGTTGTGCGTTTGCATCAGGAAATCTCAAGTCGAATTCGAATGATTGGATTTTCTCTAAATTCGTATAGTTTTATGTTTGGATGTTAAATAATGGTTTCTAAGGTTAGTGAGATACGTTAAAGGTCGATTTACTATATTTAAGTTTTTAGAAGGTAGTGAAGAGTCATGAAACCCACATTTTTCTTCGTCTTCAATTATACGGGAGTTTAATTGACGTATACCCTCTAAATTTGCTTACACTGGAGAACGACATAATTGCAGTAGTAGATGAGGTTAATTTATCATGCATCCCAGTAAGGTGTGTGCTGGCCTGTCCGAAGTGGAAAATTCTTGTAGATTGATGAAATTTAGGTTCGAGTGCTAGAAAGATGAATGAATTAGAGTAGATATTGAGGTCAGTCGGATGCATCAGCCGGTGTGTGGTGCTTGTGGTGATGCCGATTAGTAACATCGAATGAAATAATACAATGGTTGGTATCCTATATATGTTAATTATGAACGGTATGATCTCGGAATATGAGGGATTTATAGAACTCAATGGCAAACACGTGGGTCTAGAAACGAAAATCGGTTCTTAGTTGAATAGAAGAAAAAGAAATTACGTAATAATTAAGAGAAGAAAGGAGGAAAGGAAGGAAGGCAAATAGATGAATTTCAGATGGAAAAATAACCTTTACTTAAAAATCAAAATGGACGCCTTAAAAACAGAGTTTTTCTTATAATGGGGTTTTACCATAAAATGAGATGAATCGGCTATTAATTAATACGTGAACCATATGTGTCGTTGCTATATATATAGTATTATTTATTATATATTATATGATACTATTATTATTAATTATAATATAACAGTATAATAATAATTATATTATATATATATTTATATTATATATTATATATATCGTATATATGAGAATGATTATATATATGTATATATATATAAATATATTATATTATATATATATTATATATATATAATAGTATGATATATTATATATATATATATCATTAATGATATATATATATATAGTTATATATATATTATAATATAATAATATTTAATATATATATATTTATATTTATATATATATATATAGTATTATATATAAAATATATATATATTATAATATATATATAATTAAATATGATATTATAATATTATAGTATAATTAGGTAAAGCGTAGATAGGTGACCCCACAAATTTGGACCAAAAATTTTCTGTTAAGTTCAAATTGCTAAGTTCAGAAAAGTTAAGTTAATTATAGGTTTTTTTAAGAAATATTCTTAGTGCAGAGGCGTTGGATTTATATTGCAGAAGGCTGCCACTCAAAAACAATTTTTATTAAAAAACCTAACTTAGCTTAACTTTTTTGACTTAGAAATTTTTTTGAACTTTGAAAATTTTTGGTCTCAAAATGTGTGGCCTCTTCGTGATGCTTACCATATATATGTATATATATCTATATATATATATATTATGTATATAAATATTAATAATTGTATATATATATATAATATTTATATATATATATATATATATATATAATTTTATTATATATATATATATATATATATTATATTATATATATAGTATATATATATAATAATAATATAGTATATATTATATTACTAATATATATATATATATTATATAAGTATATATATAATATAGTATAATATTATATATATATATTATTTATATATAAATATATTAGTTATATACTATTTATGTATATTATACATATATATATAACTACTAATAATAAATAAATAATTATTTTATAGGAATCGATGAATATTAAGTATATAAGTATTATGATAAATAGATTCTTAACTTAAAGAATGTTTTATTAAGTCCCCCCTAAAGTAAATCTTTTTTCTTAATAACATGTGCGTATTTATGGAAACATCATCTGTTAACTATTCTCATGGTACTGGCAATAACGACGCAGTCAGTTTTAATTGCCATCTCACAAACATAACCAGTATTTGAAAGGTAGAACATCTTATAAAATTTCTAAAATTTCATTTCTTTCTACGAATAACTTAATATAGTGGAATAAATATTTAAAATGTAATTTTGTAAGACAGGGATACGTAATGTTATATTTTGCTATTGGTCGTAAGTCGATCTGCATAGTAGAAAATATCATATTTTTAGTATGGAATATATATTTAAATTATTGTTTTTTTATAATATTTTGTTTTAATTTTTATTTTTTACCTTATTTAATTTTATTTTATTTTAAAAGTATTTTTTATTTTAAAATTGTTTATTTATTTTATTTATTTTTTATTTTTTATTTTAAAAAAAATTATTTTTCTTAAAACTTATTTTCAAATTACTATTATTATGGTATTAATAGCTTGCTATTTATAGTTCAAATTAACTTGTTTTAAAACTTTTATTTTGTTCTATTTTATGAATGTTTTTATGTAAAGATGTGGCACGATGTGTCTTTTTTTATTGTTTATTACGAAAAAATTTTTCGAGCGTTTTATTGATAAAAGGAGTAATATAATAAAAACCCGGGCGACCACCAATACTCAGTCCATTCATGATCTTTTGTCTTTTGAATCTTTGAATTCAATATATGTTTGTACATTTTTTTGTATAAAAATAGCATAAAAATAAGCATCTTCGATTAAAATATCATAGAAAAGTTTAATTGTTTACTGAACCTAAAAGCAGTATATCAATAAATCCGTTAAGCAATTCACACACCACACCCGTCGAACGAAAGCAAATTTCATTCTCGATTCTCCTTGATCTGTTGATTCAAGTCATATTTGGGTTTATTATGTATAAAGCATGACTAAAATTTAGAGTTACATTGAATACAATGTTTAATTGTTTTTCAAATTTTTCATATTTTTATCTTCATTTTCATTTTTTTTTTTGGTTAAAAAAAATATTTATGTTTTAAAAATTTTTATTTATTTATTTGTTACCTTAGTTTTGTATAAAAATTAATGTCATTCTCTGTCAGAATTTTTTGCTAATTTTACAAACTGACATGTTGATACTCAGAAGAAGAATTATAGCAATTCTTTTTATTTATTTTGTTTGATTTGTCGAGCCGAACGGTATTAAAGAAACGCCGACTGAAGATTTTATATTATAGACATAAATTGATCAAGCTTTTTTTGACGCGTAAGATTATGATATAAGAGTAAATAAACTGCCACGACCGTTTCTACTACAGTGTCATGATTGCTATATGATCCTATTATCTAATTGATATAAGGGCAATTTTGGAGTGCCTTTTGTATAACGTAACATGAGTAGATACGGATGACTAGCTTAATCTTTCATGCTGACAGCGAATAAATGCTAACCTGTAAAGTTTTATTCATAGAGCTTACATATCATTTCCGCTCAAAGAATATAATTGTTTCAAAAAAAGTAAACAGTAAGCTACGCTCCAGACGGAGAAAAAGGCCACTCTCTGCAGGCCGCTTATTTTCCTCTAACTCACCCTAGACGATTCTCGGCATTCCTCCTCCTCTCCTTCGTCCTCTCAGGTGATTCATGTCTTTACCTGCGATTACATTTGATCGGAAACATGGGCTTCTAAGATCCATGAACATTAAATTACGGTGGCCGAGAATGGTAATCTCTCGCCGAGTTTTTGAGGGAATGTGCTTAACGTGACTGACTCCGCGCCCTCGTCAACTATATTCTTATGTTCTGATCTACATTTCCTCAGTGTTGGAACAGTCACATGTCCAAAGCTATTACCGAAAAAAAGGGAAGCCAAGTTCTGATCCTTCTAAACATGCGCCCTTTAGTCTCATGTGTATTGCTATCTAAGATCTTTGGAAACCTTCTCAATTTTCATTTCTTAGACTCTGTTTACTGGAATCTCATTTTTCTTTCTTCGAATCGTCCAGTACGTCGCTTTCGGTGTTCAAGGTTACTAGGAGAATTGACTTCTATATTAAGAACGAGTTTATAGTTTCCGCTTTATTAAAACTATGGGGTAGACTTGCGTGGTGGTGCTTAACATATCCAAACATTTGAAACGGGTATTGGCACGCGTCACTGGTTCTAAGACTCCTTTCTTTGGTTACCCTTCCTTCTCTTTGCTTTACTTTATTTCTAGCTTCTTTCAAGTCGATCATATGATCGGCTTGTTGTGATTGATCGACTGTCTTCTCCTTTTACTGTCAATAGTTGGTGTTCTGCAGTGTTTTCACGTTTATCTCCTATTTATTTCCTACTTTCATGTTATGATTTCTTACCTTTGCACATCTTTAATACTCTATCATCATATGCCGAGATCGACCTGTCATTTCAATTCTGCTACTGTCAGCTACTTTTATTTAGATTGTGCCTTCTCGTGTTACTTTCCGATTCTAATTTCGGCTGTCTGGATTAGAATTTCCGATGGGGTCGTCTCAACCTTGTTGAAATTTAATTCTTTAAAAACCAATGTGCAATTCCCTTCTAAAATACACATTTAAGCTTTCTATTTTTCGAAGGTATTTCTCGTCTCTCTTGTTGACATTATAAACATCTTGGTGGTCAACATAAAAAAAAGTCTGGAAACCTCACATCACAAAGGTTGCAGTTGGTCATACAAGAAGTGCGGAGTTTGTTTAGACTAGCGAGACTATTATTTCCTCTCTCAGCTACTCAGTTATACAAGGGCGTCTCAAAAAAATCCCGCCATTTGTATGGGAGTAGTGTTTCATATCTGGGGGCTCTTGTTTCACCCGGTTTTTTGGACAGGGTCGTACGTCAAAGAAATGGCTTATGAACTGTAGCCTGTACTGTTCCAGATCACTGACCTAGCTATGATTTGCGGCGCGATGTTGGTGGCTTTTATATTTTCTATAGGTACTGCTGAGCGGCAGTAAGTGTTTGAGAGAGAACTTACCACTGTCGCAGTACACATGACTTTTAGCATCGCGTAAGTCACAAGGGGTGTCTGACTGCGCATGGAGTTTTGTGTGGATAGGTACGTCAGGCTAGTTGCTGCTTTGCTTCTTTCTTTCCTGCTGATCTTTCAGTGCGGTGGAATCTCTTTATCGTTCATGTGTTTCTGCTGAATTTTAATCTCCTTGACTTTAAAGCATGCTTCGGTGCTCATCTGCGTAGTTTGCTATAGTTGATGAATGTCTGAGGTTGTGCACACTCACTCCTTGAATTGGGCTTGCCCGTGAGTGGTGGTGAAACTGTAAGAAAATTAAATCTGCATTGAAGACAATGCTACTTAAATTTCTTTCATTTATGTTTGTATAGTGATATTGTGAATTTATCTAATTCTATTGCCGGGATAAACTAATAAATGCTTAATTAGAACTAAACATAACATACTACTGGGAATAAACAGTTTTGATTAAAAAGTCTATTAACTTAATAAACGTATATTAACTAACATTGTCATAGAAAAGTTATACCGTATCAAACTTTCGAAGCATATCGCAATACCTTCGATTCTTTTTTGTAACACGGCTAAATGATTATTTGATTTAGTTTTACAAAAAATTTCACGATGCTCACTCATTCAACTATTTCCTCGATCTTTACATACATATTATACAGAACATTTGTTAGAGCGGATGTAGCCCTACACTAGGGGATCAATCTGAGAGATTGCGTGAAGGACCCAGTTTATTCGTACGGTAAGGTGTGTTAGGTTTGCCGTTGTTACATTATATTTCTCAGTTAGGTTATGCTATGTTGCTTTAATTTATTGTAAAAACGTTGTTAGGTTAGCATATATTCATGGTTATGATATTAAAGAATTATTTTGGTTATGTTTTACGAAATGATAACCGAAATGGTGAAGTAATCAAAGGCAATAGATAGAAGGAGTCATGGGGGGTGGGAGGGGGGGAGGGGTGGAGGGGTTGATGTTTGATTTACGATTTATGATTTTACTGCATTAAATAGTAACTATTAATCTTTACTATGATATTTTAATCAGAAGACTTATTTATGTTATGTTTGGATAAATTTGTTATGTTTGATTTTTCGTTGTAGTATTCACCGGTCCAGGTTATTGATATTTTTGTTAATTTAGCAATTTATAAGTAATATCTGTTAGTAGTAGGTGAAAAGTATGAATAGGGTTACGTTTTGTATGCAATGTTAGTTATTTAATGGTGTTAAGTGTGGAAATTTGTTAAGTGTTAAACGAGTTTTTTTGTGGCTAATTGTTGTGTTAGGTTTGTCAGTTGTACTTATTTTCTTTATGTTCAGGTAAATGCTATGTTAGCTTTTATTTAATTGTTGAAACATTATGTTAGTACATTATTGCTGGTTTAAGTATATAACAGAAATTTTTTATGTGCTTATGTTGTATCCGAGATTGATACTCGAAATGCGTGTGAATTTCGAATAGATTGATATAGATAAAAGGTATGAGGGGTGGAGGGTTGGGCAGGCAATGGGGAGGGAGGGGGTTTGGTGGTTTGATTTACAACTGATATATGATTTATTGCTTTATGGATGGTTAAAGTCTCAATTACTTATTCTATGATATTTATTCAAGTAAACTTAATTTTTATTTATTTTGGATTAAAACTTTTGTTAATGTCATCATTATAATTACTATCTTTATCATAGTAAGAACAAGGTGATGATAATTTTGTTAAATATTACTAGTGTTAATGTAAAATTATATATATTGATATTAGAGATATGCTTGAAAAGCATGAATAGGTTAAAGTTTTTGTACGGCTATGTTAGTTACTTTTACTGTTGTTAAGTGATGGAATTTGTTAATGTTCACAGTTATAATTCGACTCGAAAGGAAAAAAGATGTGATGTTGAATATTTATATTCTTAGTTAATCGAATATTTACATTTGTTGTGGAAGGATTGAAGTGCATGATATTGTTGATTGTGTATAAGAATTTGTTTTTTATGTTAGTTAACCTAAATGAATACTCAATAATGCGAGTTGAGTTAATAGAGTAGGTAATAGGAAAATTCGGCGGAACGCACGCTTTTTTAAATAGGAGCAGAGAATTTAGATTACAAATTTGGTATATTATTCTATGTGGGTGGATAACTGATCACATGCGAGTTTGGTACGTAGGGTCCCTAAGGGGTTGGTCACTCCGCCGTGAGCGTTAGTGCAGCTACGGCCTTGATTAAGGTATGGTACGAATGAAAATTAGGTTATATGGAAGATTGATTAGCCCGAAGGGTATCATTGACAAACGACAAATGCGAAGGTTTTTGTACTATGTTTGTCTATGTTTGTTTGTGGTTTGTTTGTGTTTGTTTGTTTGTTGATTATTCGAAGAAATTATGATACGTGAGTTGTATGATAATTTCGCGAGAGTGTGGTGCTTCGACTGCAATCCTTTTTCTCGCGGACTTTTCCCGGTCGGTCCGAATCCCGCTGCCCGAGCTCGACTTCTCGGCTCCGGGGCGCGGTTTTTACAGGCTCCGGCGCGGTTCAGCCTCCGAGTCCGACCACGGTTATAAATTTATTTATTGTGTATTATATTTTAATAATTTATTTTAATTATTATTATTATTATTATTATTATTTTATTATTGATATTATTATTATTATTATTATTCATTATTTTATTATTATTTATTCTCAGTTTTAAGAAGGAAGACGAAGACAAAACGTTTCATTTCAACGATATATTTGCGTAATGTTACGTCATTCTCTGAATTTTTTTCTTAATGTTTTATTTATTTGATATTATTATTATTAATTTATTCATTGATTATTATTAATATTATTATTATTATTATTATTATTATTTTTCGTTATTGAATTTAAACATCGTATAACAACAATGTTTGGGTGTTTATAAGGGTTTTCGAGGTCGTAGAGTTTGAAGGTGCGTGGCGGATCAATGTAAGCAGGGTCTAGGAAATCCTCGAGAAGGGATCCACCCAACATTAAATTATTTGATGTAGTGAAGCGTGAAACTGATATAAACACTTTTTTAGGTTTTGTTCTTGCTGTATAGGGGTAAACATGCCGATTTGATCAAATTTTGGTGGAGCCCCCAATATGAATTTGACATAGAATGGATGAAACTCGTATAAAGCTTCTGAGATGATATCTTAGACTGACATCGTGTGTAAAATGAGATTGTGGGTGCCCAGAGGGGTACTCACCGCCAATCTGAAATATAGCAATAGAAACGAAACTTGATATAACAAGCTTTTTTGATTGTATTTAGATGTAACGCGGGGTTGTAAATGAACGATTTGGCCAAATTATATAAATAATCTTATTTCAAAATTGAAACGATGATGAAATAAGTGAGAAATAAATTGCAAGGAGGGAGCAAAAATAAACAACACTGGTTTACTTGTAAGAACGAAATATGGAGATTTGGAGAGTGTGTAAACGAAATTATAATTTTTTTTCCAGTTTTCTTTTAGGGCTGAAAGCAAATTAAATAATTATTGGAAAAGGTCATTTATTTATATTGTTTCAATTTCAATCTCTCAATACAAAAAATATTTTCATTGTTCAGGGCAGGGTCAAATATATGTTCCGGGCTGAGCCCCATTTATATAGCCCTACCTTAAAATGAACATAAAATTCTTAATTTTCATCTAATTTTGATCGAAAGCAGCAAACCGTAGCTTTTTCTGACCTCTAAAACGTTATTTACGGGTGTTTTTCTGTCTGATAGTCATTTTTTGAAAACCTGTTTTAATATTTTTCACTTCAACTCCTACAATTTTTTTTAAATAACTTCAAACTTGAAATATACAAAGATGGGTCTATTACCTAGAGAAGCCATGAAAGTTTTTTGATTTTTTGAAATCGATGTGCTCAGCAATGTCGAAATTCAAAACTCTACATTTTTTGGTTTTTAAAATGAAAAATTGCAAGCCTGCACATGCGATCAGGATGATATTTTCAGAGCATATGTAGTCTGGGGAGAGACACCTCAATTATTTAGATAATTTCTTTGTATATGCAGTAGTTTTGGATTTGTCCTTGGAACAAATGTTAAAAAAAATTTGCTTGGAAATTTTTTCTTGGAAGTTGCAGAAATTGTCCCCAATGGAACTGTGCTGAGAACAGAGAAACTAATAATGCTGAGGGACTTTACCGATATATTTTTCTTTACTTTGAAATTTGGAAACCCACCATATGACGGGGTCTGCAGGGCTCTTAGTTCCGCCAATGGTTGAGAACATGTTTTTCTAATCTAAATAGATTTGGATGAGGGAATAAAAAGTAGGGTTCCTAAATTTGCTGATATTAAATTGGATACCTCTGTTACTAAGTTAGAATATGTGCTGATTAAAATTACCAAACTATCATATGTGTTTTTATAATTACAGGAAAGGGAATGTCATCAACATTGAAAAAGGATTTAATCTTATGGAGTGACGTCATTGATCGTTATTTATAATTAGTGCCGACTAAGATTGTTTTTTTTTTTTAAATATTTTATGTATCTTTTTTCATAGGAGAACTTTAAATGTGATAGTTACAGTTATTTAACGTTTTAAGCCTAAAAGAAGGTCGTGATTTTTGATTTACGTATTTTAACTAAATACCATAGTAGTAATTTTATCCTGCAGCGTAAAG
>JABUQX010070864.1:0-2500 GCA_015478945.1 Trachelipus rathkii
CCCCGAGAAAGTATGATGAACAGCTTTCGGCATTTGTGGTACTACCTGCAAAACATATCCTGTTTCTGCTCCCTCACTTTCAGTCAGGAGGTTATTAAAGTCTGTAAATGATAAATTCCCTCCTCGCTTCTGCCAATCATTAACGGCCTTTAGTGACTTCACAATCCCAATCCTTCCTTAAAATGTATATTTTCAGGCCAGATACTGGGGGGTTCTCTGAGAAAATCTGCGTTAATCTGAAACGCTCAAAATCTCATGGTCGCCCTTGGTAATTAAGCAGATAACCCGCATTAACCAGTTCTATCCAACGGTGTCTTCGAAATCTTGGGGGTTACATATTTTTGAATTTTCTATCATCGTCTCGCGGATGTCATTTACTATGTGTGCTGTTCAGTTGTTCGCTTGTCGATTTCTTCTTTCGTGCTTTTATTAATGGTGTAGGAGGTGAATGAGGTAACAGTAATATTGTTTTGTTATTTAGTTGGTGCGATTTTCTAGAGGGCTTCTCGTTAGATATGTGTAATCTCCTGATAGTCCAGCAAACTTCGCAAGAGGTCAAAATCTTTTTCTTGGGAGCCAAGTGTGCTTTGTGGGCATTGAACCAAGTTGCAATACACTCTAACGAGAAAAATATAGACAGCTTCTTCTAAGGCACGTTGTTCTTCATGACTCATTTGAATTGTCAGCGGAATAGAAGATATCTTCAGCCATAAATGGCCTTGCCAATCCACCTGGCATGACTGTTGGCAGCGCCCGCCTGAGAGATTTAATTCACTTCCGTTCCATTCTTGCTCCTACAAACCGCATTACCAATTGTAGGAGCTCCTTGTTAATCGTCTCTGGGTTGTGATTCCGTGAGTTTAGGTTACAATCCGCAGTTATGTTGTCAATTACTTCAGAAGGTAGATTTTTTCATCATTTCGTTGATGTACCCGAGTCAGATATTGTTTCTTGTTATGAGCTTCGCCGCATGCATTTGGAATCTCCTTGAATATACGGTTTGAGGCCAGTTGTTGAGTCCGCTTACATTTCGAAAACACCTCTGCAACATGACTTCAAGAATATGGTAGCGGAAAGCTAGTAAAGCAGCTCTCTACTACCCAACATGTTTTCCAAATTGTAACAAGCCCCTTTGAGCGCTTAACTTGTGTTTGATGCAGTTGGTGTTCGAACACATTGCCTTGATAGGTATGGGAGACACCCATTCCTGAGACACCATAAACAGCCAGGGCTGTTCTTCACCAGTGCTTGGTCTGCTACACAGGAACTCTAGCAAGTTGTTTCATTTTCACCATAAGAAAAGAAATTACAACAGCTATTCGTTCTTTCTTGCTCTGTCTTTAGAACGTCTGGTAGAAGTTTTCCGTCCCAATGAACTACAACAGCTTCCTTCTCTGGTATATAAATTCGTTCCAAGATCTTCTCAGTGTATTTTTCTCTGAATACTTTTCGCCTTTCATGGATGGTGGTTTTTGACACTTTGAACTTCCACCGATTCCCGCCAGGTGCTTCTATGGTAGCTATGATGTATTCGTGTGGGCATTTCTTGTCAGATTACCTACACCGATCCAACAACAGAGATAGTTTCATGGTTAAAATTTCCCTAACGCCACGTTTCATCCTTTTGCTATGAGATGGTCCAGGAAGTTCCTCGGTTTCTTGAGAAGTACAAACGTCCATTGGCAGCACTTCCTCGATATCTTCATCGCATGTGTTTTCCTCTTCATCACTGTCCTCATCTTCTTCATCATCAGTCTCTATGAACAAAAGAAGAGAAAGAAAAGGACCAATTTAATTATGAAAATAGTTAAGTTACGTTGCTTATCTTGTTTTGCTGGTGCTTTTGTAAAAACTAAACAATAGAACCAGGGGACGTAAAAGTACCTAGCAAAAGATAAATATTCAAGCAAAAATAAAAGAACCTTACCTATGTCGAATAAACATTCCGCTTGAATTTGCTCGTTCATTTTCGCAAGTTCCTTTTGTAGTTTTCTTTCTTCAGCTCGAGCAAACTTCAGATCAACTCCAAGCATATAACCTGGCCGACCCTTTTCCCTTTGTTTCAAAAGAAACTCCATGTCTTCTTCTGATTTCATCATGGCCAAGGCATCTTGATGGGCGATATCAAAGATATCATCTACCTTTGAGGCAAACTCTTTGATTTTGTTCTTTGCAGCTTCTGATTGTTTATACTGGTCCTTTTGTACATTTCTCCACTCTGCGTGAAGTTTCTCTAATTTAGTAATAGCATCTTTCACATGTTTTGCAGGAATCCCAGCTTTTCCCCAGAAAACAAGAACTTCTTGTATGGTAATTCTTGCTGAATCTCTTAGATTCAGTTTCACAGTACGCAAATTGTAGAATAAAGTGGCCAACACTTGACGATTGGAGGGCAATTTACAACCGGTTATCTGGTGAGCCGGATAGCCTACATTGAAAATTTTATCTTTGGTTCTGCTTCTTATGGCAGAGGTGAAAGCCATTCTTTTACTATTTTATT
>JABUQX010070864.1:12500-40653 GCA_015478945.1 Trachelipus rathkii
CAATTCGAAGCGTTTCCGAGTCGATTTGCACACAGGCTGCGTACTCGGGGCTTCTGGAAACGCAGCTATAGTATAATCTTTTTTTTTTACTTAATAAATTTATTGATTCGCCGCTTTTCCAAATTTTGGCTTGCAGAAAACTAAGAGCTCACAGTATGGACATGACAAGATGACAGATACTTCTAGAGAGACTCCACTTGTTAATCAGACAAGTTTAAGTAGAAAATAGCTGCGTTAACAGCACCGAGTGCAGCCCATGTTCCAAAATCGCTCGGAAACGCTTCGAATGAAAAAAATTACCATTACCAATCAAGAACAGGAATTTAGTACCTGAAATGAGCTGCAATTGTAAGGCAATAACTCTTATACCATATGGTATCTATTTTATGAAATGATACGATAAATTAGTATCCTTAATAATAAAAGTTAACTAAAAATATTAAAAAATTTTGGCAAACCATTTCCGACACATGTTTTTGTAAAAGATTTGTTTGTGAAAAAGTATTCTTCTGCGGCGCCCGCCCGTTTTATGTATTCTCGAAATCGAGGATTACAACGAGAACCTGACTGTGACGTTTACGGTGACTAGAAGTGCGCAAACGGGCCTTCTGGAAAACGATGCATGTGTGCCCGCCCGGCTGCAGTCGGGCTTCTGAAAGCAGCTTATGTAAGGTGTAGCTGAAGTCAAAAAGTTCCGGTTCTGGCGGAACTTTTTGTCAAAGGTTCCGGAAGTTCGGTTCCGGCTCCGCGGAAACAAAATTCTGGGTTCGTACATTCCCTAATAAATATATATATTATATATATCTATATATATATATATATATATAATTATATATATATATAGTTATATATAGTATATATATATATATATATATATATATATATATATAATATATATATATAGCTATAATTATATATATATATATATATATCTATATATTATATATATATATATATATATATATATATATATTATATTATTATATTATATATATATATATATATGATATATTATATATAGTATTATATATATATATATATATATATTATATTTGTTTTTTTTTTTTTTTTTTTTTTTATAAATACCACCAACTCACGCAATGCCTTTTCCAACGGAGGGGTGCAAAAAAAAAAAAAAAAAAAAAAAAAAATTACATAAAGAAAAACATTAAAATAAATGGAAAGTAAACCCACCCCTGTCCCTTGCCTAACGCAATTCCCTCAGGTGGGTTCGCAGACGCGGGATTTAAATAGATGAAGATTGAATATAGCGGGGAAAATAAAAGAAGGCTTGAGCCGACGGGGAACAGTGGGGGGATGTTTTCCATACCCCATAGGGGAGGGGTGAAGGAACCTCCGCAACACCCAAATACCAAAGAGCAGGGGTTCCAGAGACCCTCCGGAGGGGAGAAAGTCTTACGCCTTTTCGTTCCCCGGAAGGCCGAAGACCTGACTCCTGCATCGGGGTGCGGTCTACCCCTGGGTACCCATATATTATACAATAATATATATTTTAAAACTAATGGGTATCCCAAGAGTAGACCACCCTGATAGCAGGAGTCAGGTCTCTCTGCCTTCCGGGGAACGAGAGGGTAGGACTATTTCCCCCCCTTCTGGAGAGGGTCTCCGAAACCCCTGCTCTTTGGTATTAGGTGTCGCGGGGGTTCCTCCGCCCCTCCCCTACAGGGTATGGAAACGTCCCCCCCATCTGTTCCCTGTCGGCTCGAGCCCCCTAATTGGGCAGTGGTATAGGCATATATATATATATATATATATATATATATATATAATATATATATATATATATATATATATATATATATATATATATATATATATATATATATATATATATATATATATATATATATATATATAATTTCGTAATTTGTGTGATACTAAATTTATATTTTTTTTTTTTTTTTTTATTTTGTATATATATAAATATTGTTTTACAAATTTTTTTATTTTCTTCTGATATATTTCGCAGCTTTTGTCTATAATATCGATTCTTCGAAATTAGTGAAAAAATTGATTATAAAAAAATAAATATTGAATAATCGATGTACGATAATACTGAAAATGCTATTTCAACAGTATTCCTCATCCCTACACGAACGGAAAGAAGCCGAATTGTTATGATTTTCAGAGCTTTAATAATATTTTTTAGTGAAATATTAACTCAAAATAAACTCAAATGCATAAAAAAACTCAATTTTTTTAAAACCATTTTTGTTAAATGAAATGTTTATAAATTTAATATACTATGTACGTGAACTCAAGTTATTTTAGTTCCATCCAGTCACTCATTATTTCTACTCTATTGAAACTATAAACAAATTTACAGAAATGGTAATGATAGTGTAATTTATGTGTAAGTTCCTTTTTCTTAGGTATATAGTATTTGGTACCGAGTTTCAGTTACATAGTATATATATATTAAAATTAAAAATATTTCAACTGCAAAATGTTTTAAAAAATTATTTAAATTTGGTTAAAGTTGTTGGTCCCAGTCATTAAAACCAATGTGATGTGCTTCAATTCATGTATAGTTCCAAAATTCTCAGAAATTTCAAAAATCAAGCCTGATTTCCGATTCCGAAATCAAAGACTGATTACTGACTCCGCATTGCTCCCGGTACTACACAAATAGTTACATCCTGCCATGCCGACTGCCGACCATTCGGAAAATGCATTCCCATCAAAATTCATTTATTGTTCACTCCACCCTCTCCAACAACAGTCATACCGACAATGCCCGACTGATGATTTCCCGTGAACCCACGACACATGCACAATCACTCATTCCCTCGTTCAACATTACCCCTTGTACACCATATATAGGTTTTAATCTTTGTGCAGTGTAGACATGTTTAAAATTGCTCTCTGTTGAAAGTTTATCTTTATATTATTGATTGTTGATTATCTTTAGTTCTGTGTTAGTGAATAATGTGTGTCTTTTCAACCTTATTTTCATTTTAATTAATCGTTTTATTAAATCATATTACTTAGTAGCTAACAGTTTATTCATTTCAGTAAAGTTTCTGGAAATCCGTGACAAATAAATGATAATTTTAAATTTTTTTTTCTTTTTTTTTCAACGTTTTTGTAGTTGTAGGTTTTTATCAAAGTTAATACTAGTTTACATAAATATTTACATAAGTTTAATTTTTAATTAATTTTAGACTTAAACTTTTTAATTTAGGTTTTAGTGTATGAATAATTTTATCAATTTTTCCTTTTGTTTTTGTCTCTTTTTGTCTTCTGTTTTATTTTATTTTTTTTTGTGTGTGTGTGATGGCAGATTTGCGTAAGGTGCGGGCGCGTTTATTAGACTTTAGTCACATTACATATCTGCGGCTTACACTCTTAACTCTGCTTCTTGGAATACCACCATCTCTAACTCTATCTAACCTAAGCCTTTTGCCTGTCTTAGAACTCAGAATGACTAAGAAATTCATCACTTTAAACTACTTTAATGTATCCAACTATTAACTTATTTCATAATTTCCTTCTGAAGGGTGAAGTATGTGCCTATGTAAACATAAAAACTCCTGTAACACGTCTTGAGAACCTTGAATCTCCTAACTTGTTCTAAGGGCTTAAATTCTTCTTCCTTCTGCTACAATAATCTTTTGCTTCTGCTTACTGTTCTAACAGAACAGATTTTCAAGTCTTTTATGACTACTACTACTACTCATGAAACTATATCTTCTCATCAAATACGAGTTTTCTATTAGGGAATTTCTAATGTAACACAGCCCTGAATGGATGTAAGTGGTTTGGTCTTTTCAGTACAGTTTGGAGACTTGTTAGGCAAAAAACGGTAAGTTGGGTGTGAATGGGCCTAAATCTGGATATGAATAATAACAATGGTAACTGTAATAGTGGTGAGATAAATAAAACTAGTGTTGTTACAGGTTCAAATAATGATTTTAGCAATCATCATCGTCATCGGCAAAATTTGCTCTAATCGTCATCGTCATCGGCAAAAATTTCATAATCGTCCCATCACTAGTTATAGCCTACCATAAATGAGAATCTAGACATTATTTGCATAACTGAGGCATAGGTTAATGAAGAATTATATGGAGACTCCTTTCAGGAATATGATATAGACGGATATTCACTTTTTATACCAGCGTAGAAAAGAAAGGTTGGGGTGTGGCGCTTATATTAAAAGCAATTTAATTCAATCTGTATTATGACTGACTTTAAAACTAATCATGATATTGAATCGGTGTGGGTAGATATCCTTATGTACAATAAATCATATAGATTGGGGCATTTTATAACCTCCTGGCCAGAGTCAAGAATTAGACCCGGAAATTGTGAAAGAAATTGAGACAGCATGGCCCACAGTAAAGAAAAAGGTATAGTCACAGCCATGGGTGATTTTAATTTTCCTGGCATTCAATGGATTTTCTTGTATAATATGGACCATAGTAGTTCTTTATTTATAAATTTTATACTAGATAACTTTTGAGCCAGATGGTCCATGAACCCACAAGACACGATGCACATAGCTTAATATTAACTAACGATGAAAATATGTGGATAAGATTAGAGTTGAGGAGAATTTAAGACTTAGTGACCATAATATAATTAGAATTAATATGAATGTGATATCTGCGCCCAAATTGCAATAAAAAGGAAAAGATCTTAAGATTTCCGAAATGGCGATTTTACCAAATTTCGAGATATGCTTAATATAACTGACTGGGATAAAGAGTTTAAAGACCAAAACTGTTTTATCATATGGGAACATTTAAAGCAGATTTTAATGAATATTCAGTCAGTGTGTTTTAAAGATATAACCCATTAGGGTGGCAAAGAGAAAACCTGTTTTGTGGAATAGAGAGATAAGAGATAAATCAATGAAAAGTTAGAATGTTTTAAAATATTCAAAGGTAGTATCAGGGAAGATGATTTAGAAAAAATTATAGGAAAAATAGAACTGAACTTAAACCAGTCATAAAGAAGGCAAAGAGAGAGGCAGAAAATTAGTTTAGCAAGGAATAGTAATAAGGACCTGAAGAGTTTTTTTAGGATTTTAATAAAATTTAAAGTAAGAAATAGGACCAATTGGGTCCCAAAATTAAACATGATTGAAAATTTAAGTGAGTTCCGATAAGGAGTTGGTCAACATTTTCATGCTTATTTTGCTTCAGTTGTTACTTAGGAAAGATTAGATAATAGTTTCTGGAGACCTAATAGTTTCTTGTATGCATGTACAAATACTTAACAGAATTTGACATTTGGAAACGTAAAAGATTATTAAAGCGTTTACTAGATCATATTGATCACCAAGTAAAGCTGCAGGCCCTGATGGTAGCATCGGGCGGGGTGACCGGGCCCGCCTCTTTAGGAGGGGTGATTCGGTCCAATCTCTAAATAAATAAAAATAATAAAAAAAAAAACAAAAATTTTTCGCTCATTTATAGCCAAACGCGGTAAAGTACTACAAGTTTTTATTTAGATCATATTTAATTCTAGAAGTTTTTATAATTTTTAAAAAATGTTAGAATTAGGGTACAAAATGTTCTTCAATAGAATTTCACTTTGAAAAATGTGATTTTTTTTAACTTCGTTTCTAAACTGAGAAATTGTGAATCGATTTTAGTATTTTCTTTTCAGTTATACCCTCGAGTATGTTAGCTTTAAACTGGCAAAGTAAATTTTTGATCCAAACAGTATTAGTGGCCAAAAAACGGGGCCCTAACTTGGTCCGATTCACCCCGCCGTAAAAATTGATGGAGGGGTGACTCAGACCACATTGTTTTTCGTATTTTACCGTATTATTATTGACATTTTTATTAATTTATTATTAAAATTTAAATATAATAAAAAGTTACTTATATTAATGAAATTTTTTTAAAAAAGTGAAATTTTAATAAAAAAAACGAATTTAAAAAAGTGTCAAAATTTGTCGCGAGAGGGGTGATCGGACCACCTTATTTTTATCGTATTTAATTTTATCCTAATTTACATTTTTATTACTTGATTCAAAAAGTTTAATATGATAAATAATTATTATAAGTAAAAATTAAAATATAAAATTGAATTTATACGTAAAAGACGAATTTAAACAGATGGTCCGAGTCACCCCTCAATGGTGGTCCGCTTCACCCCTCCACGGTCAGGCTAACTCAGCGTTATTCAAACTTAAATAAAACTTCAAATATTTAATACATTTATTTATTTTTTTTGTGTGCTTATGCCCGACTTTACCGCTGTTGATTTACAAAAAAAAAAAAATTCCAAAAGTGCATTAGGGGAGAGTCGGGAGACCAAGTTATGCCTAAGGTGGTCCGAGTCACCCCACCCGACGCTATTTATGGTAGAATTTTGAAGTAGGGTAGTACCAGCATTGCAAAGGCACTGTATTTGATTTTTAAGCGATCTTTAACATTTGGTGTGGTACCAGATGACTGGAAAATGGCATATGTTGTGCTATTTATAGAAAGGTAGTTAGGAAGATTTGGGAAATTTAGGCCAGTTAGTTTTAACGTCCTTTTGGTTGTTAAGGGGGGGAGGTTCTGGAAAAAGTTGCTGAAAGGTCATATAGAGAAATATTTAGAAGATAACAAGGGATTGTATGACTCCCAGCACGGTTTCAGAAAGGGTAGGCCATGTCAGACAAACCTTTTAGAATTTATGGAATGCATTACTGACTGCATTGACAGAGGAGATCCAGTTGATATTATATATTTAGACTTTACCAAGCTTTTGATAAGGTTCCCCAACATAAGGCTGATGAAGATATTATTGCAATGTGGTATAGTGGAGTGGTACATGGTTGGATTAAAGAGTGTTGTGGAATAGAAAACAGTGTGGACAACAACAAAATGGCAATAAGTCATCATGGGAATAGTGAAGAGTGGTGTCCCACAAGGTTCAGTGCTGGGGCACTATTGTCCATATATATATATATAATGATTTAGACCAGGGACTTAAATGCAGGTTTCTAAGTTTGCAGATGATACTAAAGTGGCCACCTCAGTTAGAAATAGTGAAGGATGGTATAAAGATACAAAATGATCTTGATAAACTTCTGGGTGGGCAGATAAGTGGCAAATGAATTTTAATAGTAAAAAGTGTAAGGGTTCTTCACCTAGTTTACTCAAATAAAAAGTTTTACTACAATATGAATGGGGATGGCTTGAGTCTGTGGACCAAGAAAAAGATTTAGGTGTGATTATAAGCAGTAAATTGAAAGTAGCTAATCAGTGTTTGGAAGCAAGAATAAAGCTAATAAAGATGCTGGCAATAATAAATCGCAATGTTTGTTTACAAGAGGAAGGAAGTAATAAGTAAAACTGTATAATAGCTATTGGTAGGCCAATAATAGAGTATTGTGCACAAGTTTGGGCCCCTCATTTAAAGAAGGATTTTAATATATGCTAGAGAGAGTGCAACATAGAACAACAAGGATGGATTTCTGGGTTGGAGGGTAAGAGCTATGAGGAGAGGCTGAAGGAGTTAGGAAAGTTTTCTGTTTAGAAAGGCGATTTTCAGAGGGGACATGATACAAGTCTACAAAATATTTAACATCTATTGATAATAACAGAGACCATAATTCTTCATGGTAGAGCACGGACGGGTGACCAGGGGGCATAACAAGAAAATTAAGAAGAAAGCATGCCATCTTGATATAAGAAAGCATTCTTTCAGCAATAGGGTTGTTAAATTTTGGAATGGTTTGCCACAGGAGGTTGTTGAGTGTGACTCAGTTGCAACATTTAAGTAAAGGTTGAATTGGTATATGGATGGATTGGGTATCATATACGTAATTTAGATGAAGCCAATTGGCAGGTTTTTAGTTACAGTAGTTATTAATGTTAGATTGCATGTGTGACCATAACTTAATTGTTAAGGTATGGGGATGGTTTGGGTATCATATATCATTTTTTTTTTTTTGACTAAGCCAAATTGGTGGATTTTTTTAGTTAGTAATTTGACCAATCCTTGGCGTGCTTTGTGATTTAGCCAAAGCTAGTTTTGCCTTAAATGAGTTGAACTGGTGACAAGTCTCGATAGGCCCATGTGGCTTCTTACTGTCTCTATATTTCTAATGTTCCTCTGATACTGATTTAGGTGGGGAGGAGGCCGAATCATTCAACATTCTCAATGATCTGGAGCAGCTAATTAAAGAACCTACGCACATTCCGGACTCCCAACCAATTCTTGAACACACAACCTATGTTTCAACACTAGTCCTTCTCTCTATAAATACACCACCTTTGCTGCTATTGGTAAATTTGACCACAACCTTTTATCTCTTAATTTTAATACTTCTCTCCAACAGCTCCATCCGCCCTATGCTTTGTTTTTTTTTTTTTTCACTTTGAGTCTAAATAATTTTGGGGGAGCTGTAATTCGTTTGATGGGATGAGCAGGTTCATTCGCTTCTTTGACTAAATCCTTTCTCTTCTCAAAGTTCCATGGTTTTTGATCGTGCTTGTTCTCCTGGCCATTCAGGCTGGGGACAGTGCATATCGGAGTGGAAAAATTCCTCATTCTTCTATCCCTCTCTAATTTTATTCAGCTAGATAATCTTTGCCAGGATACCCTTCAATAAGCAAAGGCAGGCTTTCTCAAATAAAGCACTGACGCACCTTGGTTCTCCTACTTGGCAAATCTGTTCTTAGCCTCTTGCCACAAACATCTACTTAACATTACTTCTTGTAATCTGTCCCCTTTCCCTCCTCTTATTTGAATCTGATAGTTATGTTGCCAATCTGCCAACTGAAAGGCCAATCTCTTTGGCCTCATATTTTCCTCTAAACTCAAACCTGACGATTCTGGCAATTCTCTTCTCCTCCTCTCAGGTGTTCCTATGCCTTTGCAATTTGCCTTGTGAAATACATTTGAATTGGGTGCATGGCCATTGAAATCTATGAACCGTTAGGAAAGGCTGGTCGCCCAGAGTTTTTGAGGAGTGTGGCTTTCTGTGCTGACCCCGTCCCTCATTCAACATAATATTCTCTATGTCTCAATACTAGCACTTTCCTCAGCGTTGGATGCACGCACAAATGTCTATTTATTATTGTCCACACTTATTCCGAAAAAAGGAAGCCGCTTGATCCTTCTAACTATCGCCCAATAGCCCTCTCACTTGTATTCTATCTACAAATCTTTGAAACCCTTCTCAAAATCTCACTTCTTAGATCGTCTGGAATCTCATTCCCTCTTTCCGATCTCCAGTATGATCCTTCAAATGCTTGAGTCTATCTGGCGATATGTGATTCTTTCCTATAACTGAATTTAGTTTTTTTGCTCTAGGAAACTACAGGGAGACTTGCTTGGTGGCGCTTGCATATCCAAAGCATTTGACTGGGTATGGCACGCCTCACTGCTCTCCAAAGCTCTCTCTCCATTTGGGTTCCTCCTTCATCTTGCTTATGTCCAAGGGATAATTATGAAGACGATCGTGATAGGTCTTGATTTCTTCATCTTTTTTTTTCTTCTTCTTTAGTTGTGTTCCTCAGAGTTCTGTTTTATCTAAACTTTATTCCTACTTTTCATTAATGATACTCTCCACCCTGCACAATCTAACTCCTAATCACTCATTTCAATTCTTGCTCCCTCTTATTCTAGAGTTGCTCTTTCGTCTTATCTTTCCAATTCTATTTTCGCTGATTTGGATAGAATTTCTCAACCTTGTGAAATTCAATTCTTTAGAAACCCAACTTCTACAAATCTCTCTCTCTCTAAAACACCTAACTTTCCTATCTTTCGACGGTTCTCTCTTCTTTCCTGTTGACAATATAAATCCTTTGCCTTAACATGAAGAATATCTTGGAAACCTCACATCACAATGGTTACTAGGGTGGCCTCCAAAGAAATTGGGAGTTATGTTTAGACAGACTAAGAGACCTTTTTTCTTCTTCTCAGTTACTCCAGATATACAAGGGTCTCATCCACCCTTGTGTGGAGTACTGCTCTCATATCTGGGTGGGGGTGGAGGGGCTCTGGTTTCATCCAGCTTTTGGACAGGGTCGGGCAAAGGCCTGAAAGATTATAAACTGTTCTGTACTTTCCAGGCCACTTGACCCTCTATCTTTGAGGCGTGATGTTGGTGTTTTATCTCTTTTCTATAGGAACTGCAGCGGCTGGTGCTCGAAGGAACTTACCACCTGTGTACCACACCTTAACCATGCTTCATAGCACAAGGGGTACTTTGTCTGTGCACAAGTTTTGTGTTGATTTTAGTAACTCCAGGCTAGTTCGCTGCGGTGCTTCCTTCTTTCCTGCCATCACTGTTCTTTGGAATTCTCTTCCATCTTCTGCGCTTCCTGCTGAATTTAATCTCCCTCACTTTAAAGCCAGTGTCTGTGCTTATCTGCGTAATTTGCAATAGAGGGTGAACTTTTGAGCATACAGCACCCCTCCTCGAATTAAAAAATAAAGACGTAACCTCTCTCTCAGCCCCATCAGAAAGACCATGCCAAGGCTGACTCTGTAATACTTGACAGGATTTGGCACACAAAACCTCTTTCCAGCACAATCCAGTACAAGGAAACCGCCTTTGGAAACCCAGGAAACATAATGTTAAGGATATATAAATTGCAAAAATGCAAAAATAGCCTAACTAAATTTAGTTCGGTTTATGTGATACTTACTTGCAAATAGATTTTTTTTTTTTTTTTTTTATATGTGAAACGATGTTACTGGTCTTGTTTGGAAACCTAATGGTCTACCAGATTGAAACCTGCCACAAGGTCCTCCAACACCAGCCTCTCTATAGCATGTGTGTTTTTCAGATGCCGAAGCAAGCCACTTGTAGAGAAACCTTTTCATTTAATTATTGTGAAGCACTTTTTGCATTTTACTTTCACTATTACTCTTTATTGTAGTATTTCCTCACAAATATTTTAAAATTTTCTGCCAATTGGAAATAAAATTGAAAAAGGAAGGTAACGGAAATGAAATAATTGAAGCACAAGCAACTCTACAATTTTATAAACTTGCATAAAAGACTCATTGTTGAAATCTGCTGAGTCAACTCCTTATCATACATGTATAACACTTAAAGTACAATTCTAGATAATTTTGAATGTTTGATCATGCATAAACAGGAAATTGGCATGAAATAATTAAATAAACTAAATATTATTTGTTAATTATTTGTAAATAATTCATTTTTTTATATTTTGGGAAACTTGAAAAAATCCTGAAATATATCCTACATATAAAATTATGCTGGATCCTGTAAGCATGGAATTACAGGAAATAAAAATACATACACTATCACCTAAATGTACTATTAATATCATAATGCTAAGAAATACTTATTGACGTTTTGTATAATAATTATATTACGTCCCTAGATAAAAACTCCATTATAAGGTTTTTATTTAAGGTTATTACGTAGATTGATAATATACCAGTAATAAATTATAAAGTAGTATCCTTGAGTAAAGTTTAACGTAGTAACTTTATATATATTTTACTTTATAGATAGGTTAATTCTATAGTCAGGTTACCATTTTACACTGAGATCTAAAATAGTTAAGGTGGCTATGGATGCCCCCCGCTATATATAGTAGGAACTTTTTTTATATTAATATTTATTAATTTATATATATGGTCTTATCTACCTAGATAAAAGGTGTTTATTTTAGAAATATAAATGATCTCGGGTATGTTAAGATATATAATATAATTATAATTTTTTTTTTATGAATGTGATGCCAAATCCGATATTATTTAATAATTGCGTCGTGAATATTACGATTTAATATCACCTACGTAAATCGTATATTTTTTTAAATATCATCTAAGGAATACAACTGCTGCTGGTCATAAATTGTATTTATTATTAGTAATAAATACTGTATTATTTTTTAACTGTTATACTTTAAATAATATTATTATATGGTAATTTTGACTAGTATTTACGAGAACACTTTCATGCTCCAAAACTTGTGTACTATTCATATGTTTCTGAGTACTAAGTTTCATTATTTAACTGGCAATTATTGATTGTAATGGATAATTAATGTTCATTTTTATGGTTGCACTCTAATTTCGATAAAATTCAAATCGGGCTGTAGGAAGTAAGGGGCCCCTATAGTTGGCAGGCCGGTAAGTAAAAAACCGGAAGTAAATAAAACGAATCGACCGCTCGGCTGTGAACGCGGAAGTAAAAACGAAAGTAAAATTTCATGGCCGCTTGTGTTTATGCGACGGGTAAAATAATACCGCATGTTTTTTTTTTTTTGAAAATAGTAAAAATAAAAAAATAAAGAGAACCATGAACTTGATTTATTTTAAAGATACTCCTAATTTTTATAAATTATTAATTTAATATAATTAATGAAAATAAAGAAATAAAAATGAAATTATTAAAAACTAACACTAAATAAATAAATGAATATTATCTATTGTTATGTATTAATTATATCACACTTCACACGACGTGCGCTGTAGATATGGGCTCCACGGTCTCCAGCAACTCGCGAACAGGATGTACGTTACCGGTACACCATACGTCGCAGCGACCCCACTATAATGGGGGGGGCCGGCAGCCACCTCTTAAAAAATTATATTTGATCGTAGAAAGGCCTGAGATTCTGAGGCTGGGGGTATAGTTAGAAGAACCGCCGGAGTTGGAGAAGGATGTCATGAGTTACCGAATTTCGGGCCTCCCGGTTTGCGGCCAGGTGACCCCACCCCAGGAGGGGGGGTCCGCCCCCCTGAAATAATAAGAAAGAAAAATGTTCTTAAATGTTCCAAGTGAGTAGCTGGATGATTCCAGTATAGCACAAAATGCCGCGAATGAAGGAGGAAGCGATGGAGGAAAGGTAAAGAAGTTCAGAAGAAGGAAAGAGTTTTGGAGGAAGGAAGTCCCTTGAGGTCCAGTACGGAGTGGCGCGGACGAAGTTGGCATGGGCTAAACCGTTGGGCCTACTGAGCGGTGGCGGGTTGACTAAAGTGTTAAATAATATTCCCGTTATGCCATAATTTTAATATCAAATAATGAATGTTATTGATACCTGTAGTTATCTTCGTAATGAACGGTTTTTATAAGTGCCCGTAATAATGGTTTTGTTTCCCTGGTGGGAGCCGGCTCATATAAAGCCGGAGGGGGTTCCGGACCCGATTACTTTGAAAAAATATGCATGGAATGGCAAAACAGTAGGAAGAAAAGGAGATGGGCGAAAAAGGAAGAACACAGGGATGAGTAGGGAAGAGGAGAGTTACCAGATGAAAAGGTAAAAAGAGTTCTGAAGAAAGGAAGACAGAAAGTTTTGGTATCGGCAACCGGTTGCATGAGCCTAGCGGGTGCACGGTGCCGAAGAGTTAATAAGAGTATTGCCGTTTTAATAAAGTAAAACAATAGGCACATTAACGTGTTTTTTTTTCAAGCAATAACTTGGTTCTTTCCTGTTTTTTCACTAAAAACATGTTTTTACATGTCGCGTTCATATGTGCAATGTTAATCCTTTGCCAAAGGTATACCCGTTTTTCTAAGATGTGTTGAAGAATGAACAATTTATGTAAATTTTTCGAAATTGTCATTTTTCTTTTTATTTAACTCTCCAAAACGTATAAATATATTTGTTGTTTTTTTGTATTTTTTTTGTTTTGCACTTTTTTATTTACAATAAATTTATTTTTTTATTCCCTAGACTTTTATTTTTTTAATAAGTATTAATTTATTAATCATTTTAAACTTATTGTTTTAAATTTTTTTTTAATAAAGAATGGTCCTTTCAGAGTTTTTAAATTTTAATTTTATTGACTTTGATTTTTTTTTCTTTGTTTTTTATTTTTTTATTTAAATGGTTTTGGATTTTTTTTTTTATTTTTAAATTTTTATTTTTTTTCCCTAACTTTTAAATTTTTTTTTAAATATTTTTTTTATTTTACATTTAACTTTTGTTTATTTATTTTTTTTTACTTGATTTTTTGTTTTTTATTTTTTTTTCTTTTAAATTTTTTTTTTCCGCTTTTAATTTCTCTTTTTTTTTTTTATAGTTTTAATTTTACAAATGTTGAATACTTTTGGGGGTTTGGTTTTAATCATTTTATTATTTGAAATTTTTTTTTAAAAAAAATTTTTATTTTAAAGATTTAAATATTCCTAATAAGCTTTTCAATATTTTAAACAATTATTAGTTAACACTTCACTGATTTTTTTTCACCTTAACCTTTTAAATATATTTATGTTTTTTAAACTAAAAAAAATTATTGCTTTTTATGATTGTTACTAGTAACCAAGCTTTTTAACTAAATACCTTAAAGCCAGTGTTCTTATTCAGTAATGACAGTTTTTTTTAATACGCATAAACCTACACCTGACAACCTCTCGACTACCCTATGATCCTATAATGAATGCTTTTTAAATTGGAATGCTAATTTGGATTCTATATTGATGCTATGGATTTTTTTAGTTCCTCATATTTTTTTTTAATACTATAAATCTATCATAGTATTTTTTACATACGCCGGCTAAAGCTAGTAAATTTTGCAGTAAATCAGTTTAATCATAAACCACCACCCCAACGCCATCCGCGTGGGAAATGGCCTATTGATCTCTATTGATGCTATTGAATGCTTATTGAAATCTACATTGTTTTGTTTTCTCTTATTATCATTTTTTGTTTTTAACTAAAAATTTAATTGCATTTTTTATGTCTTGGAATAGCTCGCAATAAAAAAATTTTGTACTTTTAAGCAATAATGTAAAGCTAAAGTCAGTAAATCAAGTTTATTTTAAATCAAACGCACCTACAGCTCCCACCCTATAATTGGAAGAGTAACCGTTAGGATAGCTATTGTATGCTTGTTGATTCTTTATATTTGAATTCTATGAATGGTATTTGTTTTTTTAGTTTCGCTTTAAAATCATTGTTTTTGGTTTATTTTAACTAAAAAATTTAATTCTTTTTTTTTATGTTTATTTTAACTTTAAAAAATTTGTAATTTTTTTACATCTTTGATCAAAAGGCGCAGTAAATCAGTAATGCAGTTTAGATCGCAAAAACCACTCACACATCCCCTTATCGATATCACCCCACGCTAATAACTGCGCATCCATGATCTATTTGATCTATATTGAAATCTATCTACAACCTCGGGGGATTAAAGGGGGTATTCGTGAAATATAGCAAAGAATCAAACTTTTTATACTTTTTTAAAGTTCAATAAACATTTTAAATAAACTTAAAAAAATTTTGGGCATTTTTTGTTGGCATTACCCCTAAAGCAGAAAAATCAAAGTAATAATTCAGTTTAATTCAAGACAACCCGCACACCACACCGCATCTACGTTGAATTTAATGTGATACTATTGATATTTTGATCTTAATTGATTTATATGTATTATTTTCTTTTAAAATGTTTGATTTTATTTATTTAAAAAATTTATTCTCCTTTTTTTATGTTTTAAATAACTTAAAAAAATGTTGCACCATTTTTTTGGTAATATCGGTAAAAAAGCATAGTTTAATGCAGTTTTTATAAAGATACAAGTTTAAATCAAGCTACCGCACCATCTCTCGCTTCCTAAAAACCATGCCCTATTGAATGCTAATTGATCATTGATTGATCCATTTATTGATCTAATTTGAATCTATTTGATTTTCTATTCTGATTCAAGTGCATAAATTTTTGTATTATAAAGATACAGAAGTGAGATTCATTTATCATACTTTATAAAAAAAAAATTGTTATTGTTTCACACACCTTGACTCATTGACTCCCCTAAAGTTTTATTTGTTTTCGTCGCAATTTTAAATAAATACACTAAAATGCAGTTAATTTCAAAATAACAGCTAGTGAAAAAAATGCAAAAATGTCATCAAAAGGACCTCGTTACCGGCCTCTTCAAATTCCTTGCACTAAGCCAAAACAATAATAATCATTGAAACTATTGATGCCTATTGGACGTCTATATTTGATTTCAGTTGCTGCGTCATTTTTTATTAAAAGTTGTTTATGTTCTCTTATAGCCTCTTTATAAAGTAAGCAGTAAAATCAGTAAAATCAAACTAAGCCGCTCATCAAGCCTAATGTACGACCTATCTATCTCACTTTACATGAATGAGATGCTTAGTTAAAGTGATTTGAAAATCATATTTTGTTACATTTTGACACCTTAGTCATAGTGATGCTTCTTTTTTAATTAAAACATTATTTTTTAATGTGTGTGAGTTCAGAGCTAAAGACTTACATATGTTATGAAAAAAATCAGTTAATCAAGCTGCACCTTGCGGCGCGACCACCTCGCAGCTTCCGGCATTCTGTGGTTAATATGTTGGATACTAATTGATCGTAATTGATATCTATTGATCCTATTTGATCTTAAATGATTTCAATCAGTATTTTTTTAGTCAGAAAAACAAAAACTATTTATTTAAGATTGTCACCTCTTTTTTTTTCTTTTATAATTTTTTGGTTTTTTGACTAATAAAATTTTCTTCTTTTCTATCTTTATAACTTAAAATAATTTTGCATTTTTTATATACGCCATTAAAAAGGATATAAAATTGCAGAAAATGAAAGTTCAACTATTTATATGCAAAGAGATATAACTATCCTCCGCTGACTCCATCGCGATGAAATTCTGATTGATCTATTGATCTATTGATGCTCATTGATTGTCATGTCCGCAATAATTTAGAAATCTAATCAAAAGATATGACCAAATAACACAAGAAACTTTAATTTATTTTTGTTTTTTTTTGTTTTTTCTTAAAATATTTTTTTGTTTTTACTAAAAAAAGTTATTCTTTTTTATGTTTATAACTTTAAAAAAATTTAGCATTTTTTAACTAACCCTATAAGAAGCAAGAATTAAAAATTCAAAGTTAATCAAATCTTGCACTCTAGCCGTTCCTATTTGTTCGATTCTATTGATTCTATTTGATTCCTTATTTGCTTTCTGATATTTTTAATGCACCCCTGATATTTTTGCTGCTGATAGCAAATAACATAAATAATTTTATCTATTTGCATTTTTATTGGAATATGTGCTTTTGAGCAAATGTCAGTGTTTTGTTATGTTTTCATTTTGGTATTGCATAGATTTTTTATGTTTTTTGATGTTGTGTTTGGTTGGTTGAAATAGTTTGTTTGTTGCCTGTTGTAAATATGGTTGTTGTTTTGTTTGTTTTTGTTGTTGTTGACTTGTTTTTGGTTGGTTGTGTTGTTTTGGCCATGTTGTTTGTTGTTGCTTGTTGTGTATGTTTGCTTGTTTGTTTGTTTTAAATTAATAAATCAAACGTTCCAAGTTTTAAAGATTTGAAAATATTGGAAAAACCAGCTTTTTCAAACATTTCTTGTGCCATTATTAATCTTTTAATTATTTCATTATACGTCATAAATATATGAAAGACTTAAGTCAATAAATATAATCTCATCCATTGTGCTTAAACTAGACATAACGAGCATGCATAGTCCGCGTAAAAGGTTTCATTGCTCATAAAGAAAGTTTCGCCAACGGCATATAACTCGAAGCCAAATAGCAATACTACATCTTCGTGAATGCATTTTTAACCTTGATACACATACGGCCGGCAAAGAAGCAAAATTAATTAGTTTAATTATTAAGAATTAAAATTATTATTAAAATTAGATTATTATTTTATTAAATTAAATTAATTAATTATTATTATTAAATATTTATTCATTGAATTTATGAATTAAATTATTAATTAATTATTATTATCATTAATTTATTATTATATCTAATTATCTAAATTCATTATTATTATTATTAATATCAAATTATTTAATGTATTATTAATTATTATTCCACATGAATCTTCAAAATAATAACCAATATAAAAGAGGTGCGAAATCACTTTTTTGCGGCTGCAGAAAATGTTTCCGCTACACTTAGTAAGCATTGGGGTGTTATGGTTTAAAAGTTTGCTCTCTAACCGGCCGATACCATAAACATTACGTGATCTCCTTGAGTTTTGACGGCGCTCAAGTTGTAAAGTTAGCCCCCTTAATATCATAGAGAACTGCAAAATTTTGCTTATGAAATACTACAAGATACGTCATTGCATGGACCATGCCTAATGAAATATCAGAGGAATGGACCTCGATTATCTTTAATATTCTTTTTGAGAGAGACATACTGTAAGATTGGAAGCTTCTGATGCTTCGGGAAAGATTATTCAGAAAGTCTGAATATTTTTTGAAGCACAGTGATAGAAGTGGTGTAAACGAGATTGTTATTACTCTTGTCCCTTAGCTTGTAACTATCATTGTTTTTTTAAAAAATCTAACCAGTAGTTTTTTAATTTAATTTATAACAAATATTAGATTTATTTAAATTATTATTATTATTGATTATTATTAATAATTAATTATATATTAAATTTATAAAAATAATTTATTTATTAATTTTAGAATTATATTTAATAATTATGTATTAATGTATTTATTATATATTATATGTGCAAACTTATAATATGTTAATAATGAACATAAAACAAACTCTAACATTGAACCATGACACACCACAAGCACACGAAACACTAAATCATACTACACCACAACAACACAGAAACATAAGTGTTCGACACTAAACATAGGCAGCGAACATACAACACAACTAATAATTAAAACGACAACTGTTACGTATAAATACATTTAAATGAACTTGGGAGCACGATCATTCCGTAACTAGACGTTTACTCTGGATGCATCACTAAGTCCAACCGTTCAGTTTGGAGACCTTACGTCATGACTTACGTTATTTATCTAATGGAATGTGCAAAGCAGTAATCGCTAAAACATTTTTCTAAAAACGTTGCCCTTGGAAGACATTTACATTTTTTTTCAAACCAAGATGTTTAAATACGTAAAACGCATTCGTTTTTGTGGTTTTGATGTTATTTTTCCCTTTTACGTTTCTTATTTATTTCTTTATAATTTTAATCTTTGTTTTAAGTAGTTATTTAATTTTTTATTTATTTTTAGTTTTTTATTTAATTTAATGTCTTGAGTTTATACTTAGTCAAAAATAATCTATTAATTTTTTTTTAAAAACTTTATTTATTTTGCATATAAATTTTTAAAGAAGGATTTTTTTTTAACTAAAATTTTTTTTATTATTCATTTTTAAAACTGTTAATAACTTTTATAAATATTTTGGCATTTTACAAGTACCTCAAAAGCAGTAAGATGCAGTAAATATGTCCAGATTTTATGCAACGCACCCTCTACGTACGTTATCCTCGCAGCTACCTTATATGCCCCATTGATCTATTAGATCTAATTGATCTATATGAATGGCTATGTGATCCTTATTGGGAATTGCAACGTGCCATTTCGAAGTAATCATTTTTTTGAGGGAAAACGCATAACGATAAAAAAAGAAAATTTAAAAGTTTTTCCTTTAAATCCTCGGAAATCAAAACGAAAATATAAAGATAACGGTGTGACGTGTTTCCCAATTATAACAGTAACTTTAGTTCCATGTCTTCTCCCGTTATTAGAAAATATAATATTGTGCCATTTAAGAAAACCTATGATATAAGCTAGGATAGGTGAATTTCAGAATGCAGCGATGGCTCAAAAGCAATTATAGAAAAAGTGCTAACAATAGCCATAGAAAAAACGGTAATAAACCTAGTTGGCACGACTTTTTTGTGCCTCCAAGCTAATAAATTATCTTAACAATTTCAATGTAATTTCAATTTTATTTTTTTAAATATTTAAGCAAAAATTTGTTTGAGCGATTTAGATATAAATTCCGGTAAAGGTCGGCTGGTATGATAAATTAGACAAGGTTATTTCAGTATTGAAATTTTTTAAAATATTACAATGTTAATAACTGTAAAATATTTACATTTGATTATGTTTTTTAAAACAAAATTTTGTTATCTAATCATTATATTTCTAGGTGCGTCCCGTCCTGTAAATGATAATATTATGAACAAAGGTAATGATATGAGGAATTTTGTAAATTTATTAACAGATGTTAATGTTGAATAAAAATTACACATTGAATAAATTACGTTCTTCCCTACTGCATTTGAACAAAGGTGTGAATAGGTTTTTTTTCACGTTTTTTTGTCATGCCCTATGTAAGGTTTTACTTTACTGTTTTTTGATTAAGTGTGGAACTTTCTGTCGATATATATATTGATTAATTATATTTATATATATATATATATATATAAATATAATATTATTATATTATATTGATATATTATAATATATATAATATTATATATTAATATATTATATTAATATATATTATATAAAAATATATTATATAATATAAATATATATTATATATATATATATATATATAATATATGATGTTATATATAATATATTATATATATAATTATATATATATATATATAAGTAGTATATAATATATATATTAGTATGATATAATATTATATGAATTAGGTGGGGTTTAGTTTTGTGATTACATGGTTTTGTCTTGTAATATAGTCAATTGTGCTACAAAGAATGTTATTTATAATTCATTTGATTCATTTCCTTTTTTTTTTTTTTTTTTTTTTTTTGTTTTAGGTCTGCTTGCGTTTCTTTTCTTCTACTTTCCTCAATATTTACGGAACATTGTGAATGGATTTTTTAAATTAACTTAATAATAAAAAACAATAGAAAATAGGCAAAGTTCTGGTTTTAAAAAAAAATTAAAATTTTAAATATTATAGATCATAAAAATAAAGTCGGTGTTGCCATATCAATGGCATTTGCCAGAATGAAAAGTGGGAAAGAGATACGTGATAAGATAGTTTTGTGGTTTTGGCAATCGTTTTGATGTAAACCGCATTTGTAAAAACATTAGACTTAGTTTAAACGTATATACATAGTGCGGTAAAGGGAATTAAAAAAATTCATTCCTTGTTTTTTAAAGCTATAAAGGATATACCGTCAATAGGGGTAAACAACGCGGCAAAAGATGGCAAAGAGTCCGCGGGGTCCTCTGGCCGGTCTTGCGCCGGGTTATGGAACGCGACGGAAATGGTGGGTATTGCCCCGCGTCCGGCTGCGAGTCCACCATATAATTGGGAAAGTATTAAAAAAAATTATTTGCTACATATTTCAACATGAATATTCAGACAAAAATAAAAAAAAAAATATTTATTATGATTTCTATGTATTTTGTGTATAACATATAATTTTAAATGAAATTTTTTGATTTTAAATTAAAATTCCGTTGAACGTTACGTACAGGAATTTTTTTTGATTTTGTTTCATGTGATATTTTAAAAATTTCTAATATATTAATAATATTTATTAATATTATATAAAATATATATATATATATAATAATATATATTATTATATAATATATATATATTATATATATATATAATATACATAAATATATATATGATATAATATATATATATATAGTATTTATGATATAACATATATATATATATATATATATAAATATATATCTATATATTATTAGTTATATAATATATATATATATATAATATATTATTATATAATAATTTATTATATATATATAATATTAGTATACTATATATATATATATATATATATTATATGGCCGAATTATTATTACAAATATTTAACCATGTATATATATATAATCAATATATTATCATATATAATATATATATATAATTAATATATTAATATATTGATATAATATGATTATATATATTATATATATAATATATAATAATAATAATATACAAGATTTGAATATTTTACATTACTTAAATATCAGCTGAATTTTTGTCAAAAATTTTCAAATTTTTTCAACAAAATAAATTACTTGTTACATTAAAATTAATCCTTAGTTTCTCGTTCTGACTTACAATTATGATTCTATGATACAAATTTTTGAGATATTAAAATTTTTTGGAAGAGAAAGCTTTTTAGTCTAATTACATTTCCTGTAGTAAATCTGGCAATCACGTGTGAAATGACGTCTGACCACGTGTAATTGTCTTACGATTTACATTATGCGTGATTTCCTGGAGCGAAATCAATTCTGTGTTCAGTTCTGTTCTCTTCATAAATAAGGTTCTTGTATCTTCATTGACTGTTTTACTAGAATCTTTCAATCATCTTTATTATTTTTTGCAGTAATATGTATTTGTTTTCACCGAGTATATGGTTTGATTTATAAAAATAGGACTTGGAGTTCGCCCCCTTTATATTTTGTTTTTAACAAATCCTTAATTGCCCTGATTGTAGAAGAACTATTTTAGAAAATGGTAATTTTTACAAAGGATCTTTGAAGTACCCACGCAAGGAAGGTTTGACAATATATTGTTCGCTATAAGTGTTATATCGGTTACGGCTAAAACAGAAGAAATAGCCAAAAAATTTGAATGTTTAAAATCAACTTCAATCAGTTTTTCGCATATAAAAGGAAGAAATGGAAATATACAGTCCTCCGGCAAAATTTTTGAAAACTCGAAGTAAGGGTTTGGAAAAAATGTTTGCGTTCCGGAAACGTAAAACAAGCTTCGCTATGTAAATGGGAAATAGAAAGATATTAAAAAGAGGGCTATAACGACTTATGTATATTTCGTGCCTGTAATATTTGTCATAATTTTTCCAGAGCTAGGGCTTGCGGAGGTTGGGTTTTAAAAGTTTCCTTGAGCTTCGCCAGAAGACAGTGAACCAAGAAGCGTTTTTTGGAAGTTGATTTGAAAAGCGTAATGGTCGCCCCGGAAGAAAGCTAAAGCCTCTGAACCTTACTCAGAGATGTGTATGAAAATGAGAATCGACGATATAATTGCTGGCTAAGAAGACCATTGTTTTGTGAAGGTGATACTCGCCTCGAGATGCAATATGGAGAAAGGTAAGATGGCAGCATCTTATTAGTTAACATGTTGGGAAATAGGACATAAATAGAAAATCATATTAATTAATTAGTTATAATCAAATGATTGAAAAGCAAATTAAAAAATAATTTTATTTAAGTGGTATTCAGGTAAAGCATACTTTTTTTTCTTGTTTACAAAAGACAATTGATCAGCTGTAGATTTTCTTGGTAGGAAAGGCTGGTTTAAATATTATTTTATATTTAATATTTGGTTAGTTTTTTTAGTTTTTTTCCTCAATTTAACCGGTTGGAACTGTTAATATTTTTCTTTTTGCATGTAGGTTAAGTCCCCGGCCCATTTCTCATGACGAAATTGGCAAACTGCATCGCAAGTACTTGTGATAACGGCATAGTGGTTTTCAGACTGGTTTCGAAGCACCGGAGACCTTGTTTGAAGAATTTTTTTTATAGCTGCAATGTGATCTTGAAAGAAAAACAAAATAATTTTTTCCCAAACAAAATCATGGTGTGGGGAAAAAGCTTAATTTTTCCATTCCTGTGGCATGGATAACAGTGTCTATGAAAAAAATTGAATAATGGGTTTTCTATTGAAAATGGAAATCATTGGACGCATAATTTGTAAAGATACAAATATAGAAGGTACTTATAAGGTTCGTTTTTTGTCTACCTCAAAATAACGGAAAATGGTATGGGGTCGGAAAGTCCTTTTGGAATATTTCAACAAGAGCTTCCCTGCTGCGCATGCTATAACTTTGGCATAAATGTCGGATGGAAGAACTGGGTGCACTAGAATGGCGTTCCAAGTTGCTCCCTAATGGCCCTGGGAAAATTCCTTGCCAGAGCAAATGAACATTCCTGAAATAGAAAGTAGTTTTAATATGGTTGTGCTATACATCAAGGATGGAAATACATAAACAAGCGCCGCATTTAAGCGGACCAACTAAGCTAACTGTTTAATTAGAACGCCTATTCTGAAGAGTATTTGGTTTTCGATCTCCGGCGGAAATTCATAGAATGTCGCGCCCAGAAGACTTATTGGATCACTGGCATGCCTTAAGTACGGTGGGGGGGTTTAAATGCACTTTTATTCATCGCAGAAGCGTGGCCAAAACTGAGGCTTATTTAAACATAATATATTCATATACAAGCAAGACGCATAATTATGTTATCAATATAAAAATGTTTTTTTTTTTTTTATCATTTAACTAAGTTTTTTTTTACCCATTTTTTTGTTTTTTGACATTTGAAAATTTTTTTTTTGGAAAAATGGTTGAAATAGAATCGTTGTCAGAATACTTGTTTATAATTTATATATATATTATATATGTAATATTATATATATATAATATAATATATATATAATATATATATATTAGTTATATATAATTATACTATATATATATATATATTGATATAATTATATTATTATATATATATATTTATATTATTATATATATTATTAATATATATAATTAAAATTATATAGATGTGAACTATAATAATAAATAAACACTATTTTCCTTATAGATTTATATATATTATATAATATAATATATATAATATATATATAATAGTTATATATATATATATATATTATATATATAATAGTTTTCTATTATTAATATTCTTTAAACACTGTATATCAATTATTGATGATGTTTATCCTAGCACATTTTTTTTTTATTTTCTTTTAAAGATGAAATATTAAAAGTTTTTATAAAATTTATAAATGAAACTTCCTTTTTAAAATTAAATAAGATTAACATTTTCATATATTCATATTTTTTTTTCCGAATAAGTAAATTCATCAAATGTTGTTTCAAGTTATCCAATATTAGAAGGTTTTTTTTTTTGTTACCCTTTATCATGGAAAAATTTTTTTAATTGTCAGATATTTAAAATCTTAACAATAGAATTCTTTATGTTCTCCTGGAAAAACCGCCTAAGGCTTATCCAGAATTCAAATAAACATGAAATCCAATATATGGTATATATAAGATATTTATATATATAGTACTGATATATATATATATATTATATATATATAATAGATTATATTATATATACTATAATATATATAAATAGATATATATATAATAAATATATATATATATATATTATATATGGTTGAATAGTCTGAGTAACGTTGTGTTTCGCAACAAGAAAGAGTTAAAGTAAATATGAACTAAATATTTTGAGAAAATTTTAAAAAATTTTTTACTTTTTTTTTTTTTTTGTAAAGAAGAAAATTAGGTATTAAATATATTGAAGAATTACATATTAAAGTAAAGGAGAGAAACGACTCACATTTTAATCCCCACTATATATATGATTAGTAGGTAGCTTTTTTGAAATTAAGTATAAAAAAATTATATATATATATATATATTATATATATATATAAAGTAATTTGTTTTATTATATATATATATATATATATTATATATTATATATTATATATATTATATGTATTATAATATAATATATAATATATATAATAATATATAATTTATATGGATTTTACATTCTTACTACGCTCATGAATAACATTTTGCAATTTAAAGATCTCCTTAATCTATCACTACTAAAATGCTACAGGGAAAAAAAAGGAATACACTTTGTTTTAGAGAATCCTTTGGGGCCAAAAATTTAATTTGGAGCCAAAACAGTAAAGAAAAAAAAAATAAAAAAAAATAAAAGAAAAAGAAAAAAAAAAAAAACTATCGCAATGTTTTAGCAGCGAAAAGGATAAAACATTTTTTGGAAAATGAGTCATTTGTAAAAATTTTATTAGTAAAGCAAAATTGTAAAAAATAATAAATAAAATATAATCTAAATGATATAAAATAAATATTGCTATTTTTTTTTTTTAGGAGCATGGGTGACATTATTATATATATATATATATATACTTATATAATATATAATAAATATTTATGATTAACAAGAAATTTTATGAAATACATCTTACTAATCCTATATATATTTTATTATATAATATATATCATATATAATATATTATATATATATATGATATATAGTATTATTTGATAAAAGGTATTATAGCTAACGGCAATGGTTTAAGGGGCTTCCTGTACGGCCGAACCGGAGGGATACTAACATGGGGGGGAAATTTTTTTTATCCCCAGAATACCCGTAAGGTGGAGGGCTGGAGTGACCGGTGGCCGACGCGACAAAGACTGACCCAAATACCTCAGAAGTGAGCGGGGTTCTCCGGAGAACAACCTCCCTCGAAAGGGGAGATTAGTCCTTAACCCTCCGTAGTTTCTCCCACGGAAGGGGCCGAGATGAACCCGACATGATCCCTGGCCTAATCCCGCGGTGCGGGTTTAAAATACCTTGGGGTAATTGTTTTGTAAAAAAAAAAAGCAAAATTTTTTAGAATAGTTGATTTTATTTATTTAACGAACGTAAACCCACGCTGATATAAAAGGCCGTTATTTCTAAATAAAGGCCCTCCTCATTAATGCATATTAAACTAAATTTTATGTAATCAATAACTTTTTTTTTTTATATTTTTTTTTTTTTTTTTTATACTATTTTTTCTTTATCTAAGACTGGTTTTTACGCTCTGGTATTCCAAAATGGTAATTCTTTTCCTGTAAGCCTATTGTATAAGATAAGGTAGTTTTTGGCGATAATATTAATTAAGTTTATATATATATTATATAATATATAATATAGATTTATTATATTAATATTATTATATACTTATATATAATATATATATATATAATTATATAATATATATGTTATTAGTACATAATTTTATATATATAATAAATATTGTTTTTTTTTTTTTTTTTTTTTGTTTTTTTTTTTTTTTTTTTTTTTTTATACATTTCCGCACTAAATTTTGGACATGGCATTGCAGCATGGTAAAATTCCTATTTCCGCGTTAGCCATTTGGTAAGTTTTTTTGAGTTAAAATGAAGTATTGGGTGGGCTTTTTTAAGAGCTCAAATTTTTACAGGCCAGACTAATTGAATGTCCCTTTTAACAAACTTTTAGTATACATTAAGATAACGCACTACAATTAAAAGGACAAAATAAATTTTTTTGCGCCGCATGCCCTGTTAATTTCTTGTTTCGCCTCTATTTTGTTCAGGTTGAAAGGGAAAAAATATAATAATACGTATTTCAAGACTTTGCAACATTTTTTCTTCTGTTCGGTCCAGAACGTCTGTAAAATTTTTTTTTTTTTTTTTTTTCACAAAATGATTTTCTTTTATAATTTTTTTTCACACAGAAATTGATTAAGATATGCGTTTTGTTTCGCGAGTGCAACACAACTTTCTATATGCTCAATTTTTCCCCGACGAAATCATTTACCTAATATTAATTTATAATATATATTATAATAACTATTCACTATATCTATATAAATATATTATATATTATATATATATATTTATATTTATATAATCTATAAATTAATTTTATTATATATATAAATGTATAATATAATATATATATAGTGATATATTATATATTATATATATTATTTATAATATATAATATAATATATATATATATTAATAACATAAAGTGTTTAAAAGTTTTTTACCTTCAATGCTACACATCTATTACGAGACACACATCAAAAAAGCAGAACAAAAGTAATTTAAAACCACTAAGAAATATAAACCAGTGGGAAAGATTTAAAATTGTTTTTTGTTTTTTTTTTTAATGTTTAGAGAGAAAAAGTTTTTAGCAGTTTGCCGCGAGAACTTTATACTGACGTCCCCCCGTTTCCCCCCTCACCTCCCACGAACAACACATGAAAAAAGAAATATTTTCCAAATTGCATAAAATGTTCTTCGGACGTTGACGGAGAATGGAGTTAAAGTCACTCGAAACGTAGATATAGCTTCTAAATTTTGAAAAAAAATTTATTAAGGACTATGTTTTTATTTCTTGAGTTTTAGGTTGCTTTTTTTTTTTAAATCATAGTATATATATATATAATATATATAATATATTATATATTATATATTTATATATATATACTTAGTAATATTATTATTATATATATATAATAATATATATAATGATATAATATTAGTATATTTATTATATTTTAATAATATATATATATATTTATATATATCAATAATAATTATAATATTAATATATAATTATTATAAATAATATAATATATATATTAATTAATTATTTAATAATATCTATAATATATTATATAAATATAATTCTTATATTATTCATTTATATTATATATATATAATACATAAATAATATACTATAATTTAATATTATATATATATTAATATATATAATATATATATATATATATATAATAATATAATTATTTATATATATATATAATAT
>JABUQX010070865.1:0-7500 GCA_015478945.1 Trachelipus rathkii
AAATACTTCCTCTCTATAAAAACATTAGTTAGCACCTCATCTGGAACTCACTCCGGTGCTAGTTTTTGTTAGGAGTCCATGAGCATACAAAAATTGACATAGCAAAAATTAAAAAGAATACATAAAAAGGGCAAACCAAATTAAATACCTGAAGTGAATATTAGTAGAGGTTAAAATAATCATACGAGCAACGACTTTAACCGTGAATTATATTGAGAATTCACATTCTTTAGAGTATAACATAAGAAATTGAGAGGAAAAATAATAAGAAGTTTATCTAAATACTAAATTAAGATTAATTAACAATATCTAAATATTACTAAGGCTAAATATCTGTTTTAGATTATGATTATAATAGATGTATTTGTAAACACTCAGAAGTTATATGGGCATAAAACTCTTGTCCAAATAAAAAATGATTTCACAAATCAATTGTAAAAAAATGTAGCAAAGAATATTTTCAAATACGTTAGATGGGTTTATAAAATATCACTTTTCACTTTAAAAAGATAGAGCACATCAATGCCTAAGAGTCCATCGATATTATTAACACTATCAAAGAAAAAAACGTTAGATAATAATACAACTTAATAAGGATAATATTGAGTCCTGACGATAAGTCTTATGTGTATTTAAATTATCTAAGTTATAAATTTAATAGTAGGTATGTTTGGTATTCTAATATGGTAAAATCAAACTAGAAAAATTGAAGTCATTTACCAAACTGTTAAAAATACCATCTCGTAAAAAGAATCCGGCTTTGTTCGTAGCTTTGATGTTCAGTTGCTTGTCAAAAAGTATCCGTTCTAAAGATAGTTCCTCGAATTTCACATCACCTCCAGGTTCTCTGACGCTCGGGCGTTAACTTGTAATAAATGCTTTGATGTTTACCGTATCTTTATTAAATTCTTAATTACAAATATAAAGTTCTTATTCCCAGATCAAGAGCTCTTGGTTAGAGAATGTTTTCTATTTAGGGCGTTAGGGATTAACCACGCGGTTGGGTTTAAGGTGTGCTTAGCAAATAGAAGAGAGAGAGACAATATAAATTGCACCACAAATAGATGTGTAGATGAGGACAATCTGGGTAATGAATAAACTGTAGAGTACCACAATAATGTCTTTGATGCTTCCTAGAAGTCATATCTGTTCTATAGAGCGGTGAGATTCCTACTCGATCATACTGAAGGTAGGGAAATAATACCAAAAACCACAATTTTCACGCAATTCGTAGCACTATGATTTGTGTGATGCTTAGAAACAAATCTTGTTCTGAGTGAGTAAAGGTTATAATGTCACAATGAGTGCATAGGGCGGAACACAATCCATCAATAAATAAACAAAAATACTTAATCAAGACTAATGATGTTTGTGTGCTTAGAATGTCATGAATATGCTTGACTGTGTAGGGTGAGTCATCATATCGTGGGGCAAAGTCGTACTCATGTTTTACGAGGTTGAAAATAGGTAAAATATATACTTATTTCAATAGATACATAACAGAATTTGTTTTAATATGACAACGTGATGACACATTCTCAAACAACAATTAAATTAATATCAAACAAATACTTTAACAGATCTATCCCTTCGCAGATAATAAAAGATACTTTCTTTCTTCTTTTGTGTCTAGGATATCTTGTGACTCATCCTTCTTGCTTCTTTCTTCTTTCTTTGTTCTTCTTCTTCTTCATTTTCTTATTCGAGGTTCGACTTTCTAAAATCATTTAGATTGTGAGCAATATTTATCAATATTTAAGAGTACTTGTTTTCCTTTATACACTTTAAGTTTTATATACACAAAGATTTGTGTATGTTTTTTTTTTCCTGGTCGACAAAATATTAAAGATCAGTGAACGTGGTTCTCTCTGAACTAAAGGAAGGTAGACTTGATAATTTAATTGTTTGCCTTAATTGAAACACGAGACTTGAGTTCTTGAGCATAACACAGACAATTCGCTGTAAAACCGAAACAACCCTTATTCTTTGATTATATATCGTTACTCTAACTGATTCCTATTACGAACACATATTATATTTCTGTTCTTGAAATAACAATTTCATTTAGTGTCAAGTATCATGCAAACTGTTGTTTATTATGTACAGCTGCTCTTGTGTTAGACATAAGAGAATGACTAAGAGTATGACATGGTGCTTCAATAACACTTACTTCTAGGTCACTCTATATATAACTGTTAGGTTAGGCTTAGGAATATTGTTTCTGTGTAAATGGGAATACAATATTAGTAGTTTATGTATAATCGAGCGGTATATTATAATATTATATATAATATAATATATATATATTATATATATATAAATATTATATATAATATATATATATTATATATATTAAAATATATTAAATTATACTCCTCACCTAAAATGAATAAGGCCAAATATTGGAGGATATTTATATCTTTGATACATTACAAGCGCTTTGTCTTAAAATAAAATTACCTGTATAGGTAATCTTCAATTTTTAGTAGGTATAATTGAGTATTTGAAAGGTGCAAAGGGTAAAATGAATGTGAATATGTTGTTTTATTAGAATTTTCCATAGATGTGTTTAGGTCAATAACGGAAATATGCAATACGTAAAGTAGTAACGTCATATTTAGGAGACAGGGTATTGCTGTCCTTAATAATGGTACACTGTTAAAGGTTATTCTTGTAGTACCATGACTTATTATTTCGAGCAATTAATTTACTCGGGAAACGGATACAAAGAATAACCAACAATAATACAAAGTATTAATGTAGCTAAAATCAAAATAATAGTTTATACAATATTACAAGAGCAATACAACTAACCCTAAAAACATATTAATTGATAAGTAATATTAAACTTATTATGATATTAGTAATAATAAGACTGGAAACAATAGTAGAATAATAATAAACCAAAGAGGTATATATCAAGAAGTAATAATAATCAACAAATAATAATATATAAGTATAATATATATAATTAAATAATAATAATAATTAAAATTAATTCATAATAATAATAATAATAATGAGAGTAATAAGAATGATAAAACATAAAAATGTTTCTTCAACATAACAATTACAGAGGGGAAAAAAAGTTACCTTATTAATTAAAAATTAATATATAATAAATAATAATAATAATAATAATAATATATATCTATAAAAACTCAATAATAATTAATAATAATAATAAAATATAATAATATAATCATAATGAGAAAAGGAATAATAAGATTAAGTGAGTATACCATATATAAGTAATGAATAAAATATATTTATAATAAGAGGTTTTAATAATAATAATAATATACTAAATAAATATAAATAAAATATAATCAATAATAATAATTATAAATAATAATAATAATAATAATAAATAATAATAATTATCATAAACAATAATATAATAATAATAATAATAATAGTAATAATAATGACTGGATAATAATAATATAATACTTAAATAATAATTTAATATTAAAAAAATAATAATAATAATATATAATGATAGATAAATAAATAAAAAAATAGCATAATATAAAAATAATAAATAAGAAATGAATAATTATAATAATCGATAAATAATCATAAGAGATAAATATCAAATACTAATATATATTTAATTTAATTAAAAATAACCTACATCTACGGAACATACGACCACCAATATTTCACATCTATACATCTTGCACAGAGTGAGAGAGTCAATTTAGCCTACTATGACATGAGGAAACTTTTACCGGTACTCTATTTACTTAAGACAAAACGCTTGTAGAAATTGAGTACACTAGTAAAATCCCCCCAAAAACTATTGTTCAATTTTTTATCGTAAACATCCACTGTATATATAATATATTATAGTATATAATTATTTATATATATATAATATATATTATATATAGTGTATACCTAAATATAGTATATAGTATATTATAATATTTAGTATATATATTTATATATATATATATATATATAATAAAACGATAACAAACTCAGATTAATTCATAACTACCGGGGTAAGTGTGCAGGCCAAATGTTTAAGTGCAGTGAGGTTGGGTCCAAATTGAAACATGGATTTGCGGTGCGGTGCAGGCCACAATTCCAGTGAGACTTGGAGTGCGGTGCGGTGCGGAGCCCATTTAGTTGCGATGTGGTGACAACCAAATTTCAAGTAGCCTGGGTGCGGTGCGATGCAGTGCTTGACGTGGAGCGTACAAACACCACTTTATAGAAAGTCTGATGGATATGTGAATTTTAGCGCAAATTGAGATAAATTTTTATTCTAATATTCTTGTATATAGGGGCTGCCTAGCAATATGTTGCCTTTTTTCCTAGCGGTAGATTATAGTAGATATTACTACTATATACTATATATATTAGTAAAATTAGATTCAGTCTAACTATTGGTATTTACACTAAAATATATAAAAAGACATTTACATAATTATAACAGGTGATATATATATATATAACCCTAAGTAATACCTAATATATATATAGATATAATATCTTTATATATAATATAATATAGATATCACTTAATATATATATAAAATTATATGTGTATCAGATTTGTTTTTTTTATTATAAAAAGGTATGAGCTACTAGATATACTCCCAGATTTATATATATATATTATATACTATTATATTATATTTATATATATATTTAATAAAGTTTAATGTATGTATAATATATATTAAAATGTATTATACTTATATATATATATATTATTATAATATTATATAATTATATATAATATATATAAATATAATATATTACAGTTAATATATATATAATATATAGATATATAACTAAGATCTGCCTATATATGTAAAGGAATAATATATATATTTATTTAAAGCAATGAATTAGATAAGATATAGATAATATATTGAAATTGTCTATAAATAAATATTAATATTAAACTTGAAACAGGTATGTATACTCACCTATAATAATATAAATATAAAAAATATATATACATTATTATTCATTATATATAATATATGAAGTCGAGAGTAAAATAATATATTTTCCACATAAATAGTTAAATCTGCGGTTAGAATACGGTATATATAGTATAAATAAACAAATATACTTATATATATATATTAAGTATTATATAATTTATTGTCATATGTCCTTTGAACCCCAAATAATATATTTATATTCTATAAATAGATGATAGTTAATTAATAAATAATTAAATACTTATTCTGTATAACCTGTTATATGAATAATTATATATTTATTTAAATCTAATTAATTAAAAATAGATAGAGATATATTATATATTATAATAATTAAAGTATATGTTTTATATATTATATAGATAATGATATGTATATATAGGATTGAAAAATGCTAAGGTTCTTTCAATAAATTGTATAATGAAATTTTTTTTATTATTTATTATTATTTTTTTATTATTATTTAAATTTATGATATTAATTATATATTTATTAATAAATCTGTTTGTATATTTATTTTCAATTTCACAATAAACCTTTGATATCTCAGGAAAAAAAAATGTCGCTAGATATCGTACGATTAATACAAAAAAAATATTAGAGTCTTTTTTCTTGTGATTTTACAAAATTAAAGTTCTCAGACAGTGTTATTGCATTTCTACTCGCATGAAAAACATTTATAAATATAATAAACATGGCAGTAATAGTTTGCAATTGTGCCTATAATTTGAATTTATTTGATTTATTCTATACATTAAAGGTGTTTGTGGAGATAGTAAAATACAGAAAATGTATTAATATTGTGATAACTGTGGCAAAGAGAACTCAAAAAGACAGCTGGCCCAGTTCAGACGCCAACTCCTTGAAACAACGGGATGTATGTCTTCTGAGCAGCATGTCCATGAAAACACGTATTAAATAGTCCTATAGAGATTTATGGTCTATATAAGGCTACATAAGGTTACATTGCCTATGATATAACAAATTTAAACCGAACCAAACCAATTCAGTGGAGGAGCTATAAAAACCTTAAGGACAGAATGAACTGCTCTCAATTTTGCACAAGATCGAACGATTAACTAGTCTAATCCTATACAGTTTCTGAGAGATGAGTGTAGTGTAGAACTACTACTGAGTATCTCATCGTAAAAACAGATTAAAGTGCGAGAAAGAGTGTATTTATTAAAAGTATATGAAAGTTGGAGGAGTGATTAAAAGCTCACTTATAATAATAATTTAAAAAGTAAACTGTATGATTGGGAGTGTTTTGGAGATTACTTGGCCGATATTCACTATAGGCGGTAAAGTGATGTATTTACAGCAAGAACACTAGAGGTGAAGCAATACACGAAGTGTTTAAAAGAAAGTTATGACGAATAAATAATATATTATATATAATTATTAATACTTTTATATGTATTATTATAATATATAATAATACCACGGTTATTTATTTCCCTATAACTCTATATATATATTATAAATAGTATATATAATATAAGTTTTATTACTATTGTATATAATATATATAAATATGATATATATATTTTGTAGTATATATACCATATAAATATGATTACTATATATATATATATGCAACAATTGCACTCTTTATTCTTATTCTCTCACGCTCTCTCTCGGAAAGGTGCACATCCCGTGTCCTTCCCTATTTCAACTTAAAGTCTAAATAGAGACATAGTGTAGTTTAACTCTGCTCGTATCATTTCATTTGCTAATTAGCCACAAGGTATTCTGCCTTCAAGGAATCATGGTTCGCTTTCTCACAACTAGAAAATGTTATGTTCTTTATTTTAAGTCCCGGAAATCGGTGTTAAAATTATATCCTTCTTATATTACTAAAGTTAAATCCTAACTTTTTCTTAAGTAGAAAATGCCCAAGAGATTTTTTTAGCTTCAAATTTTCCTTAATTTGTTCAACATTTTAACTTAAGAATTGAGTTTTTGCTCATTTTTCCTTACGATACCGGTAGTTTTTTTCCTATACGGTGCAGAAATGTCTTTTAAATCTTCCGCTAAATGCTTAACAGTTCTCTCATACCTTTGCCTTTTTTCCACTTAAGAAATAAATTCCGGAGGCTATTTCCCTTCTACCCTCCTCCCCAACTCATTCCTTAAAGTTTTCATTTCTGCTCTCTCTGAGCTAATGCGAAATACTAAGAAAGGGTGCAGAGAACGGTATCCATCTATGGTTCCTAAGTTTTTGAGCTTCCACTCTGAGCTCTAAATTAATTGTATATATATAAGTATATATATTATATATATATATATATAATATATATTATATAATGATATATATATATATATATATGTTATATATATCTCTAGTTCATATTATGTTTATATTTATGTAGTGAAATTATTAGTCTATATATTATTATTTATAGTCATAGAATTTATATAGTATTAGTGTTAGATTATTATTTTATATATATATTAATTATTGCCTATCATACTTCACTCTATGTGTGAGACTTTCATTTCTCTGATGGATCTCCATTCATATTACCTTTTT
>JABUQX010070865.1:12500-41511 GCA_015478945.1 Trachelipus rathkii
TTCTCCATCATTCTAAAACCTTCCCCTGCCATCCCTACCTTTAATTCTTTCACAACTTTATCCATATACAAATTAAATAACCAAACAGACATGACATCCCTGCCTCATTCCACTATTAATATTAAACCAATCACTTTCAACTCCATTTATTCTTACACATGCTTCACTATCGTCCTACATACTTTTGATTCCATTCAGATGCTTACCAGCTACCACCACCAACACCATATATCACTAACACCTGCCACAGAGCTATCCTATTAATCCTGTCATAAGCATGTTGGAAATCCATAAAACCTAAACACAATTTATTTTTCTTCTCTCTCATTTTCTCAATCAGTTGTCTCAATGTAAAATTTGATCCGCACATCCTCTACCACTTCTAAATGCACCTTGTTCTTCACCAATCAGTCCTTCAGTCACTCGACGCACTCTTTCAACCAAAATACAAGTATATATCTTCGATACATCAATTAATAAACTAATTCCCTTATAGCTCCTACAGTTCCTCTTATCCCCTTACCCTTATATAAGGGCACTATTACTGCTCTCCTCCAATCCCTCGGAACCATACCCTCCATAAAGGCATTGTTACATAACTTCGAAATCCATTCAATCACCACCTCGCCTTTATTCTTGATCATTTCAACAGTAATTCAATCTATGCCAGCAGATTTACTATTCTTCAACTTTCTCACTCTACCTATTACCTCCTCCTTACTAATTTACCTCATCCCCAAAATACCTATTTCTTCTTGCATCATCAAACCCACACACATTCACTATCACCTCTTCATTACTGCCAATGTTATGCAGAGTTTCAAAGTGTTCCTCCGACACTCTTCTCACATCCATTTCATCCATTATAATTATAATATATATATATATATATATATATATATATATATATATATACTATATATATATATAATAACTATATATATATATATATATACATATCATATATATTATATATATATATATATATAATATATATATATATATATATATATTATATAAATATATATTTTTCAGGATAGGTGTCTTGCATTTGGTGGGGACCGATGCCCTCCAGAACTTTTTCTGCCCTTGGGAAACTACAAGAGAGGAAAGATTGCATATCCACAATTACAACCTAATTCTAAGAGTCCTCCAGTAATTTATTATAATTTAGTATAGTATAGGTATAAAGAGTGTAGTATCATTAAGAATATAGTATGTATAGCATGGTATAATATATTATTGAAAACTATAAAGAGTATAGTATAGTTTATTGTATTAAAGCGATTAGTGTATTAACAGTTTAAGAATATAGTATTGATATAGTATATTATAGAAAACCTATTAAAGATTATTATAAAGAGTATAGTATAGATATTATAATATTAAGAGTATAGTGAATTATATCAAGTCTTATGCCGGATATATTGTATAGTTATTAATATAGATAATATATATTTATATATATATATATATATGTATGTATAGATATATATATATATAATATATAGATATAAAGTAAAATTATAAGATATATAACTAATAGTATAGATAGAATATATATTATATATAAGATATATAATAATATATATATAATTATATATTAATATAGAGATAAGTAATATTGAGATAGATATTATATATATATTGTTATTATATAAAATAATATAATAGTATAGTATATATCTTAAAGTTAAATAAATATAATAATATATGATTAATATTATAATAGAATATATAATAGATATAATATAAGAGATGATGTAGGTAAAAAGATATATAAATATGATATAGTAAATTATATTTATATAGATATATATATATAATTATAGATATATATATATATAGTAATAGAATTAGCAAGATATATATATATATAGGGTGTATATAATATACTATATTATATATGTATATAAATTAGTATAAAGATATATAACCAATAATAATATAATATATATGTAATATTATATATAATATAATATAGAATTATATATTAATATAAGATATTCGATACTCATAAATAAGTACTACTCCTGTATAAAGCTATAATATACATATATAGTATAGAGATAATATATATATATAGTTTCAATAAATTATAGACTATATATATTATATATACTTTATAAAGTAACCTAAACTAGCAGTCACCTAAATCTATCCTATTAGGTAATATATCTATATGAATCTGATATGAGCCCATCTCAGCCCACCTCCTGGCGCCGCTCGGTGCACCTCACGCTCACGGCGCCTACTACTTGACGTCCCAACGCTCCGTGCTACCTCCAAAGTCGAGACTCCGTTCTTCCTCCATCCTTGCCTTCATGTCCTACCACAGCAACTGTCCTCTCCACATGCTCCACCACGCTCTTCAAGCCTAAATCAGCCCTAACCTCCTCATTTTCTCCTTCTGACTCTCTTGTTTCACTCTCTAATCCAGTCGCAACACGCGCATCTCGCACGCCCCCAACTTGCTCTTTGCTCTCGTATATTAAGACCCATGATTCATGGCCGTACATCAGTATTGGTCTCAATATACTTGTGTACATCACCATCTTGACCGTTCGATATCCCTTTCTTCAACAATGGACTAACATTGCTGTTTCCCATTAAAATTTCCAGATCTCTAATTACATTCAACATGTATCGTTTTCCTCACCATGAGTGCACCCCCAAATATTTAAATCTGTCCGTTTGTTCTTTTAATCTTCATGCCTCTCAAACTCACCTTCGAGACCTTCCATCATCTCCGTCAACATACTCTGATCTTCCCTCGCGTTATCCTTCATACCCTTCTCCTCAATTCCTTGCCCCAACATCCAGAAGAATTCTGACAGTCCCTCTTGATGTTGTGCAACAAACAAATATCTTGTATCCACATCTTATTTCATTCACTCTGTTCCTGCACTATCTTCCAAAACTTCCATGTATATGTAATTAATTAACAGTATTGGAGATCAGTATGCTCCCTTGCTTACCCCCATTATATGTCTAAACCATTTCGCCTCACCGCATACGTACTTTAGCTCACTTTTACTGTCTACATAAGTGTTTTTTACTGCTTTTAACAATTCCAGGTATTCCATATTCTATTCTTCTCAGCTCCCTCCACAACAACTCCTTTGGCACTCTATCAAAAGCCATTTCTAGGTCTACGAAAATTAAAAAATTGTATTTTTAAATGCCAATTAATTTAACCATCATCCTCAAAGCGAACACCAGATCTATATCGTCTCCCCCTCCCCTGAGAAACCATGTTCCGACTCTTCTAGCTTGTGTCCATCCCACCTCTCTAAGTCTTGCTCTCCAAATCCTATCATAGATCTTGGCGGTGCGATATTAATCGATTCTCTATTATTTGCCACATTCTGTCTTTCTCCTTATCTTATGGGCCAGATGTGCCTTACCATTTCACCGGGTACCACCTCACTCCCAAACCTTTAATCAATTTAACATCCGTCGGTTCTCAACTCACGAATTTCTTTCAGCATCATCCGTAATATATCCATCTTCATTCGCCCGCTCCATCCACTCATCAAATACCTTCACCACATCGATTCTTCCTCTGACTCAAACTACTCCTCTCTCTTCCAGCCTCCAACAAATCAGGCTCTCCATATTTTCTCCTCTATCCAATTACAATCCTCAAACAAACCTCTCCATCTTCATCTCTTTGCGCAACCACCATATATTACTCCTTAGATCTGTTTCGCCCTTAATTTGGTCTTGTGTTCGCTTCACAATTTAGCTATATTCAAAAACAGCTTCTTCCGTCAAGTCATCTCCATTTCCTTCCCAGGTGTTTCCTTACCTTTTCCCGTATCACCTCCCTTATCGTCTTCTCTCTAAAACTCGCTCTAAGTTTTTTCCATTTCTAAAGCACTTCATCTTCCCTTGTACAGCAGTTTTAAAACGTTCTGTTCACCATGGTGTTTTCTTCTTTTTTTGTTCTCCATACCCTTTATTATGCACATCGTTTCTCTTCTGACGCTCTTTGGCACCGCTTCCTAAAGTGTCCAGCAACTACCTTCAGCCTTTTGTCCCCCTCTTCGCGCAGTTATATTTTATTTGACGCGTGATATTCTCTTACATCTGCCTCTTTAATGTTTCTATTCACTCTCCTTCTCCACTTAGGATGCAAAGTAGGTTCTTTAATAATCATCTTCCGCCAAAACCTCAACGGTGATCTCATTCTCCAGCTACGGAGGTACACTCTTACCTCCAACTAAACATCTCTTTTTTTTTTAGTCAGTAATCAATCTATCATGGATTTCTCCACATACTGACAGCCCTTTGCCTCTGCTCCATTCTATACCATAGTCCACTTGTGGCTTTCTCTATGTTTATAACAGGTGTTCATAACTGTTAATTCATTCTGCAAGCAGAAATCTATCACTTTCTCTCTCTCCAGCTCTGTTCCTCGTTCAACGTTGAAAGCTCCTATAAGCATTTCCACACCTCTTCTCATTGCGTTCCAATCACTGCCATTTTTAATCTCCCCTTTATCACTAGTTCTTTTTGGCATATGGCTCCCTATTTTTTTATTTTATCGCCGTTCAGACTTAAAAACTCTTCCTGTATTCAGCTTCAGTCTTCCCTGTTCGGTGCAAATACCTGATACAGCATTAACACCCATGTGCTCCATTTTGATCGAAAACATTATCATTCTTTCTCTCCCATAATCCACAATTTGCACTCTCTCTCGCCATTTCTTCCTCAAAATTACTCGTACCCCACTGTCTAGCCCTCTCCACCACTGTACATCAGTTGATAGTTATTACATAGTAGAGATATTATTAGTACTTCAATCCAATGCTTTGTAATTTCGACCACCTTTGGTGTGCAGTTACATTTCACTGCAAAAATTCCCGCCAAATATAAAAACAATTTAATTGCTTAGTATTTAGCAAAAATTTATTTTAAATTCATTAAGTTTAATAATTTTGTAAAAATTTTTTTAGGAAAAAACAATATTTGTTTAAAATATAGCTGAATTAATTATGCTCAAAAAACGCCCATAAATAGACATCGAATTTAGTTTCAATTTAAAGACGGCATGTAAGAAAATAGCCCGACAATATCCTATCTATCATACTACTGGAAATATAGATATATATATATAATTATTATAATATATAATAAAATATATATATATAATATATATAATATATATATATATAATTATATAATAATATATATATATTAATAATATATATAAATTAAATATATAAATTATAATATATTATATTAGATAGAATATATTAATATATATATATATATATAATATATATATATATATATATATATATAATATATATAATATAAAATAATATATATTATATAGATTATATATATATAGAAATTATAAATATTAATATTTATATATGATATATATATAATATATATATATATATATATATAATATATATATATATATATATATATATATATATTTATATATATATATATATATATACTTGTATTATGTATTGTTCTGCTTCAACTTCCCATTGAGTCATGGTTCACAGGACTCCCAAAATATCCAAGATCTTTCCAGCATCAGCGCCGGGCATCTCCTCTCCTACCCCCAGGGGTTCAAACATCAGAGGTAAGCCACATAAATTGGCCTCTCCCGAAGGATTTCCGTTCAGCGTCATTTACCGCGAATGTCTTCGTCTAATCAATCCTAGTTCCGAGGCAAAAACAAGTTCTTGAACAAGCTGTCACGTTGCCAGGGCTGCTAGACCTGCCCGCTGCAGTTTACTGGTCCACGGCTCTTATTTATCATATTTCAGAGCTATTCTACTTTGGAGGGTCTCTTCCCATCTGCCACCTAGACGCACCTGGTATGGGGTTACCTCACCTCTCAAGTAGATATATATATATATATATATAATATATTATTATATTATATATATATATAATATAACTATATATATATATATATATATATATTTATATATATATAAGTTTAGTATATATAATATTATATATAGAAATATATATATATAATATAATATATTATATAATAATAATATATAATGATAATGATATTCAATATATATATAATATTAATATGTATTATATATATATATAGTCAAATATATATATTATTATAATATATATATATATATATATATAATAATAAATATATATATAAATTATATATATATATATATATTATAATTTATATATATATATATAATATATATATATATATATTAATATATAATATATATATATATATATATATATATATATATCATATATATATATATATAATATAATTTAATAATATATATATATAATTATATATAAAATTATATATATATATATATTATATTATATATATAACTTATATATATATATATATATATAAAACGCCTAAATAATAATATATATATTATATATATATAATATATATATTATTAATAAGTATATATGATATAATAATATATATATGAATATATATATTATATATATAATATAAATTAATATATATATATTATATTATATATATTTATTAAAATATATATAAAAATTAATATATATGAATATTATATATATATGTATATAATATATAATAATATGTATTATATATATATATATCGATATATATATAATAAAATATATTACATAATAATTATTAATATATTATATATATATATATATAGATAAATATACTAATTATTATATATATATATATGTATAATAATATATATATATATAATATATATAAATATATATATATTAATACAATTATATATATAATTTATATATATATAATATATTATATATGTATATATATATATATATATATGATAATATATATATATATGTATAATATAATATATTTAAATATATATATATATATTTTATATATATATTAATATATATAATTATATATTATTATTATATATATATATATATATATATATTTATATATAAATATATATATATAATATATATATATATATATATAATATATATATATATATAATATTATATAATATATATATATATATATATATATATAATATATAAACTATTATATATAATATATTAGTATATATTATATATGATATATATATATAAATTATATATATACATTATATATATTATATTATATATTATATATATATATATAATAGCTATAAATATTTATAATATATGATTATATATATATAATATATATATATAAATATATGTATAATATATATCTTACTTACATCTTACAATCCGCTCCACAGGAAAGCCTCATGAGCCTGTCAGCAACGGACAAACCTCTTCTTCCACTCCAACTCTATCTTCCACAGACCCGTTCTTCGATCATCGAAATCATAAGCATAGCATTGATGTCTTCTCAACGAATCTTCTATGAGTCCTTCGTATCCTCTTCCGTTGGTCTTCCCCTTGGTCTCGCCTCCTTTCAGTCTTCAGGTCCCAGCCTCTCGCCACACGTTGCCATCCCAAATGTCCACAAACCTTAAGTCCTGCTACATCACTTTGTAAAAATAGGATCACTCCTAACCTCATCTAAATTCTTCGTTTCTCACTCATATCCCTCTGTCTTTCCGCGCCATCGTTCTTAAATACATTCTTCTCAGCAGTTTGCCACTCTACTTCCTCTTTTTTGTCATACCCATGTTTCCGCTCCATACAGAAGAACCGGTTCAAAATGCTCTCAGAAAATTATCCTGTTCACCTCCCTCACACTCTCATTATCCCTGAATAATAGGATACAAGGCTCTAACTGTTCTCCTGTACTTATCAATCACATCGGAGAAAACGAAGCACTTCCTCTCTCTCTCTCTACCAAACATCTCCCAGCAGAGACTTGTATTATGTTACGTAAGCACCACCACCATCACCTCCACCCCACATCCCAACACTCCTCCACAGGAACTATGCATAACGACTTTCATTTGGAAGTTACGTCAGCAGTCGCGCTTCTCTATTTAGTTATCAAAGCCAACACGCACCCTCCTCAGTTTCTCTCCGTCTTCACTCCATCAGAATAGGTTACGCATAGTGCCATCACATATCCACAATCCGCGACCTCTCCCTCACTCTTATAACTCCAATTGCCAGAAACAGAATTGTGGCAAATACGGTCCAATCAATACTATATCACTTAAAACCATTTTCTTTTTTCATATTCTAGCATCTTTCTGGAAACACCATTTTTATGTCTAAAATCAGAAGCCTTCTGTAAGTAACCACCCACTCCTAATCTCTCTCTAAAACCTCGAAAATTTTCTACAGAATCGAATGCCCTTCTCAGATCTATAAATGCGACTGAGCTCCTTTTTGTTTTTAATTCTATACTTTCCTCTTTACCAAATAACTTCAATCCCCAGATTCCATTTACCATTGCCTCACTCTTCAATCCTTATCTCTTTCAAGATCAATAACGAAACAAATACATTTCCAAACGTCCATTTTATATTGTATATGATTCCCATTCCCTTAACCCCTTACTCCAACAATTGATAACTTATAATTTCCTCACTCCCTCCCCATATTATTCTTACATCCATTCTTTCCGACGCCTTACATCGCATTTCCTAATATCACCGTTTCCTTTTATACCGCTTATTTAATAATAATATAATATAATTAATTATATAATATTTAATAAAATATAAAATAATATATAAAATAATATTAATATATATAACAATATAATAAATATATCATATATATATACGATATGGTTGTTCCGATGCTTAATTTCGCATTTTCAATTGGAAATTGAAATTCGCGTCTTAGTCGTACTTTTCAATATAAAATGAATTTTTAACCTGTTATTTTCCGAAAGTTTGCCTATTACATTATTTGATTAATAATATTATTATATTTAAAACTAATAATTTTATCTATTCATTATTGATCTAAAAATCTCCTTTCAACTGCTAATTCTTACACACCACTGTAATCTCTTCCTTCTTCGTCTCAAACACCAAACACACATACCACCCACACACCTACACACAACACACACACACACACACACACACACACACACACACACACACACCAACCACCACACACCACCTCCGCATTCATAGACCTTCTTTAAATATCGTTTTAAGTATAATAGAACTCTTAACTCTGTAATACGGATCATGTATCCGGTCAATGTACTCTGGTGCGATTCTCTTTTATGTAGAATACACAATATTCACCTCTCCTCAGATACCAATCTGCCTAATATTCTATATTAAAAAATACAATATACAAATTGTCAAACTCACTTACCAACTCACTAGACATAGTCAAAGTCTTCATTCAATACTAATCATTCAGTACTTACTATAATTATTTTGTCTATTTCAGTCCATGTACTCCTATGATATTAATAAGATTTTAGATATTTATTATTATAAGTGATTTATTGAATTTTATTTAGGTTATTACTAGTAGTTAGTTAGTTAGTTTTTATTGTTAGTTGCTTTTATTTAAAAATCACATAATAAACATAATCGAATATATGTACTGGCAAACACATCTCAAGAGATTTGTTCCAAATTTATTTTTCAAGTTTTCTTTTATAAAGTTATTTTTCATTTCTCACTTGGTTGTTTGTTATATTTTTACTTTTATTAAAATTCTTTCCCACACATATTGAAAACATTTTAAAAAATTATAATTTAAAATAAAAGGCAAAATTAAGCAAGACTGGTTTTATTCATTTTTGTACATATTTAAAATAAAAAAAAAAAAACTAAGATTCTAACAGCCTTATTTATGGTGCTAAGTTAAAACTCAGAATCTATATTGAAATATTCCTCCTCCTCTTCTCTCTCCTCTCTCCTCTCCCTATATAATATATTAAATAATATAATAATCTATAATATTATATATATTTATATATATTATATATTATTTATATATATAATAGATGTAGCAAGCGGCTATAAAACGCACCTCTATAATATAATGGAACATTGTCTACATATTTCCAAGACGACTGCACTCCGGACTGCACGCGGAGCGACTGCTACGTCGGCACTCGAAGTCACTTTGACGAGTGTTCCGAATATGTCTGAGGGGCGTTACGGATACTTCTCAGACAGGCGTAACACCCTAAAACGGTGCCACCTTATATAATATATATTATAGATATAATATATTAATTATAATAATATATAATAAATATATATATATGATATATATTAAAAATATATGAATTTCAATTATAATTTGAAATATATACCAGAGTTAAATTTTGGTTTGATATTTTGTATATACAATATCTCGAGTATCATTTCCTTTTTTGTGTTGAGCCAAAAATGAATAATATACGATATAAATTTACCGGAAACGGGGTAAAAAAAAAAAAAAAAAAAAAAAAAAAAAAAAATAAAAAAAAAAATGGAAGGACACAATATTTCACGTATGCAAAATAAACTGAAATCTCATTCCTCATTCTAAGAAAATAAAAAAAAAATAAAAACATATTCTTTTATTGCATTAAAATTTTCATGATGGATAAATTTAATATATTTATAATTTTGAAAAATAATATAATAATATTAATAATAAATTATATAATTATAATTTACCGCATTAGTTCAGCGACGAAAACGTTCCATACCCATAGGCGAGGACCCACCCAACCAATAACGGTCGACCTCCCAAATACCACCTTTTCCCAACCGAACCCATCCTCACCGGTTCCTTGATTTTATTTAAAAAAAACAATAAAAGCATTTTAACAATATAAACTTTTTATAATTCTTATATAAACTAAATTTTATTTTATTTTTTACATTCCAATAATAATTAAAATTCTTATTTTTAACTATTATATTTTTTCTTTAATTATATTTCCGCACTAATTACAGCATCGACAATGTATTCCTTTTCGCGTACTGTTGTTTTGAATAGGATGTAATCTTCTAGAAGCTAACCAAATTTTATTTTATAATATATTTTCATAAAAATATTTTAAAGAATTTTTCGTTCTATTAATATTTTAAACTTGTAAACAAAATAATATAGTTCATGAAATTTATTTTGACTTAAAAAAGCAATATTTGTTCTAAAGCATTCATTAAAACAAAATAATACCTATGATAGCAAATGGATTATACAGCCTGGACGATGATTGTATTATATTATATATATATAATAAAATAATATATTTTATATTAATAATATAATTATATATCTATAATTATATATTATGTATATAATAATATTTATTAAATATATAATATATAATATATATTTTAGTTTTTCATTACAAATCTTTTATTTGCGTGAGCATAAGAGCATATCGTGTTTGATTTTACGTATCTGCAGACAGTAATGTCTCTATATTTTTTTTTTGTTATGTTATTTTATTTGCCGCTTAAACATTGAAATTTTCATAACAACGATTCCACCATCCAACGAGCTCTTAATAACTCCCAATCTTTTTAATTTTAAACTGGAACCCACCGTAATAATGCCACTCTATATTCTTGCATCATTCGAGTTGATCTTTAAATCTTTAGATTAATCATTTTACGTTAACTCTTGTCCATCTGTTTTAACTCTTGCGCCATATGTTCATCATCAACTACTGTTTCGTATATCGTTTTAGCAATTTTCGCCCAACTGGATTTAAAACGTTCGATTAAAGGAATATACGTTCCAGATGAGGCCCGTAATGCAGGCGAAACAAAAGCTTCCAACATAATTTCTAAAATATGGTGTCGACAGTTAAACCGATCAATCTCTATCATTTTTTCCTTAATTATCACCATTCACCCTTTAATTATTAAGCAGTGGTATCGAAACACATAACTTTAACTCGATCAGTCAAACTCCATTCATTTTTGGAATGCCAAGATATTGTTCAGCTCCATTACTTTTTCTCTTATTTTGCCTTCAAGAAATTTACCATCCCACGGGATAGTTAAATAGAATGTCAGTTTATTATCATTTTAATTTCAGAAATTTTAATTTTGGGGAAATATTACAATATATTCTTCTGAATTTTCCCAAAAATTATTTTTGTCCTAGGATCATTATTGAAGAAAGTGATGTTTCTATGACTTTCGAAACATCTAGTGAAGCAAGCAAATATTTATGTAATATTTTACCTCTCTTCTTTTAGGTTCTTTTAAAATGGTTTGTGTGATTATAAAACTTTTATTATATTATGCTGAATTACCCGAAAATGAACAACTTAAAACAACTCGCTTTCAAAAGAAGCGGACCCGTTTAATAAATTTTCTTTTTGCCTGTCAGTCAATTTGCTTTCCACTTTTAAATGCTTTTTATCAACTCCAATCATCTTTCCCTTTCACCTTCTCTCTGTAGTTTCAAAAACTTTCTATTTTCAGTTCTAATCAAGTCTAATGCATTAATTAGTTGATTAGCATGAGAAATATTGAATAATTCCCCCAATTTACAACGCCAAAACCCGGAAGAATCCCGGAACACAAATACAATACTGAATTTGCATCTTGCCCGCTACAGTTGCAGATAGTGATTCTCTAAGACTTTGATATTTTAAAATTTTTCAATTCATAAAAAATGCCATTGTTTCTCATTTTGATGAAAGAGTATGTTCCTTCAGTGTATCCGTTAAATGACCTATCAACTATATGTTAGTTTTACTTCTGGTAACTATCTATAATAAAATAAATGCAAATTGAATCGATCACCAAAGAATTAGATCCCTCAGAGACAATCTAATAATGGAAAAATTTGGTTTTTTAGACTTACAAATTAAACAACATAAAAACCTCAGTTAACGTTCTAAAAATCTTTAGAAAACCAAGTATTTGTGCAACCAATTCTGCATTCATTTTCCTATCATCCACAATATATCATTACATAACATTATATATAATACTTTTTTGCGTTCATATTAAATTTACCGACCCCTATATTACAGAAATGGAAATCACACACAATCTATAAATCAATTTCTCCTCTCTTGGAATATACCCTACATACATAACAAAGACCAATACAATAAACTAAGACATTGCAGAGTTTCATCAATAAATATCCCTAATACTCCTAAATATAAAATCCCTACTCAAGAAAACAATATCCCAACTCTCTTAATAATCTAAATTATATTCAACTTAAAAATCAGACTTTCGCAGAAAATTTAAAACTCAGAATCTCAGGTTATAACATTCAATTTTCCTGATACTTTGCAAAGTAAAATATATTCATAACTAATAATAATAATACAAATCTCTGACTGTTCGGGGTATACTGCGTCTCCATGCGTCGGTTGCAGCAAATTTTATATAAGGGAAACTTTAAAGACACTACCTTTTCGACGTAATCAACATGCAAGATATAAAAAGATTAAACCATAGCAACGTATTATAACGCCATATTAATAAATATCATAACAGTAAATAGTAAAATATATTATCTTCATTTTCATCTCTAAATCAAAGGAACTTAATAGACTATAGAAACTATTTTGTCCATCATTATTCCTAAACTATAATATTTCATCAGGATTTTTTGACTTTGACAAAACCACCATTAAATTTTATTGAATACTACGTTAATAGAAAAATGCATCTGTCGTACAGCCTCCCAACATCCTCCATACATAAGTCCAAAGAAATAATACACTTTTAGTTTATATTTTGAGATTCCTTGTGCTATATTTCAGACTTCTTCATTAGTCTTAAAATGTCTGAAAACCAATTCATTCTTCTTCTCTGTCCCAAAGAATCCAGCATGTATTGTTGGACGAAACGTTAGCACAGTCGTTTTAATTTAGTTTGTGTATTTTAAATATCCCCCTTTTAATTAAATAGTGGTTTTTAAAATTATATCTATATAATAATATATATATATATATATTATATATATATAAGATATTATTAGATAATAGATAATATATACTAATTATATAGATATATAGAGAGAAGAGAGAGAGAGAGAGACAAGACAGACAACAGACAGACAGAGACAGACAAGTACAGAGACCAAAGACAGAGACAGAGACAGAGACAGCGACAGAGACAGAGCAGAGAAAGAGACAGAGAGCGAAAAGAAAGGCTAAGGCAAACAAACAAATATTTCGTTGAAACAGAATTGAAGAGTCATTATCCAAAGATGATTTAAAAAACTTAATGCATTACTATTTGAATACCTTCTGATACGTGTTGTTCTATCATTTCAAAAAACATGATGAAAGCTTCATTACTGGTAAAGTTTATTTCTTTTAATAACTCCATCTTGCCTTTCCAAAAACAGCTCAAGACCTGAAATCAAACAAGCTTGATTCTTTCACTATCAAATTGTTTTATTATAACTTACGAATGCAAGCTTCACGGCTGAACGTTCATCACAAAGGAACGGAACGTACCGTTACGAAAGCGGTGACTCACAGTAACTCCAGTAGTGTTTCACTCTCTCTAAGAACACGTAGTCTCTCTCTCCTCTCTCTTCTCTCTCTCTCTCTCTTCTCCCTCTCTCTCTCTCTCTCTCCCTCTCTCTCTCTCTCTCTCTCTCTCCTCATCTCCTTCTCCTCTCTCTCTCTTTCTCTCTTCTCTCTCTCTCTCTCTCTCTCTCTCTCTCTCTTAAAATTTTTCAAGCATATTTGCAGTCATATGTGCGATCCTCTGTATAGACAAGAGTCAAAACTTCTTATTCCTTTTACACTTTACTTTTTTAAAATACTGATCCGTCTAAAATATTACAAAAGCCATAAAGTGATTTGGAAAGTTTTCTTTCTTTCTTAGAAAGTTCGTTCTACTTTTATAAAAATCTTAAACCAAAGAAAACTTTCTCTTAGTGGAATGAAAGTAATTTCAAAATTAGGTGAAGAAATTTGAAACCTTTTCTTTTATTAAGTTTCTCTTTTTGAGTCTTGAAAGGAGTTCATGTTACAAGTATCTCACAACAAAGCCGGTATAAGATGTTACATTACACCGTTCAATAATAGACGCATTAATCAACTTTCGTGATCTATGTTACTTTCTCTTTCTTTATTTTCTCCACTTTAACTACAATTTTAAGTGTCATGTACCGTGTGATATAGGCCATTAATTTCGAAAGTTATTTTATTTACTTCTTTGTATTCTACTGATATTTTTTTATCCCCAGGATATTTGTTTTAAAAAACATGTCCCAACTTTCCTTTCTTCTTTGACGCTCTTACGTCTTACCTGTGAATAACAGAACTATTCTTGGACTGAACATAAACAGCAAATTGTCTTGGAAACCTCGTATCACAACAGTTGCTAAGACAGCCTCAAAAAAGCTGGGAATTCTATTCACTTTGCGTTAATTTTTTCCTTTTGGTCAGTTACTTCAGACGAGGGCCTTGCCCGCTCTTGTATGGATTATAATTCTCACATCTGTGGGTTTGGGTTCACCCTTTATTGGATAATTTATATATATATATATATATAATATAGTATATATATATATATATTATACTTTAATTTATTATATTATATATTTCTATAAAATAGAAACAAAAACTATTTCTATGATTGTTCTACTATCAAAAACAATAAATGTTAAACATATATATTATATTATAGTATATAGTATATTAATATATATATATACCATAGGAACATAGGTTCATGAATAATAAGATATTTTCTGGAGCTATTTTGCTTACTATAGGCCCTACAAATGATTGAAAAAATTCAATTGATATCTTCCAAGGCATCTCCGATGCTATACTTGACAAATTTAAATTACAGCGCTGAAAGACTAATAAAATGTTCCATACTGTCAAAACTCCTTTCGTTATGCCTAATGCTTTTCTTACAGAAATATGGAATCGACTACATGCTGGCCACACTTTCTACTTTTATCACTTTTGGATAGTATTACAACAATAGTACTCAAAAAGGAAATTATTAGTCTTTTCTCTAAAAAGAAATTTGGTACCACGATGTTCTTGAATATCTCGCATTAATATCACAATCCATTTGATGTCTAATCTTTGATTTAATCTAGAACACGACAGCATATAGGAACCTTCTCTGCACATGTAATTTTTCAGAAGTATCGGAAACTCAGAAGAAAGCCCCCTTCGTTATGGCGCATTCGTTGACGTTTAGTTTCACAGTTCAATACTTCTAGTAAATTTTGCGTGACGAATTACTAGCTCCATAGGACGCCAATCTTTCCCTGTGTGGACATATTATTAAATTTTGCTTTTTATATATTCTTGCGTTCTTTAAAGATGTTGACCCAGAGGAAATTGTACTAAGCTGACAGCCCCACCACACTAAAGGAGGTGGTCAGGAAATATGCTACAACGATTGAATTGAGCTAGCATGGAGATTGGATACTAATAATATCTTCTACTAATGTAATACTATCAGACTGTGTGGAATTCACGTAGGTTGAGAGGCGCCCTCGTTAATCATTGATCATTACAATCCCGTCCTTATCGAGAAAAAGTATTTGCTCTGCCCCGGAAGAGATGAGTGTGAGAGACAGAGATTGAGATAGCTGCCAAATTAGTGGGTTATGGGAGAGGTAAAGATGAATAATGTTTTCGATCAAAATGGAGCACATGGGTATCTTGTTAATATATATTATAGTTTATAATATGCTATATTAATATTAGTAACAGGTTATATGTAACCGCAAACAGGGAAAGAGACTTGGAGAACTCGTTACATACTTGGGGTCTGTCAACGCACATGGCCCTTCTTGAAACGGCATAAAATAAAAATATTTCGCCAAAAAACTTATCGGCGTAAGAGCGAGTAGGTAATAAAGTGACAGGTAGTAATTCATTAAGGTAATAGGGACAGGTAGTAATTCATTAAGGTAATAAAGTGATAGGTAGTAATTCATCAAGGTAATAAAGTAACAGGTAGTAATTCATTAAGGTGATAAAGTGAGAGGTAGTAATTATTAAGGTAATAAAGTGACAGTTAGTAACTCAATAAGGTAACAAAGTTACAGTAAGTAATACATTAAGGTGATAAAGTGACAGGTAATAATTCATTAAGGCAATAAAGTGACAGGTAGTAATTCATTAAAGTAACAAAGTTACAGGTAGTAATTCATTAAGGTGATAAAGTGACAGGTAATAATTCATTAAGGCAATAAAGTGACAGGTAGAAGTTCATTAAGGTAATAAAGTGACAAGTAGTAATTCATTAAGGAAAAAATGACAAAGTAGGGAAGATAAAACAGAATTTTGATTAACATCATTATACATTTAAAAAATGAGCAATAGTCGTCTTCAATATATACTTCAGTAAATTTAAAGATTGAGACATGATAAAATATTATATCATGATTTTTAGCAAAATACATATCAATATTATATTACAATATATCATATAACTAATATATATATATATATATACTATTATACTATTATACTATATATAAACTACTATATATATTATAATATATATACATATTAACATAAAAAAAATATCAAATAATATATTATATATATATATATATGATCATATATATATACTGTATTATACTCATACATATATTATATAATATATATCAATTATAACTACTATCACTGTAAAACTTTGACATTTGCAGTTTAGATATAACTAATACTAAAAGTGTTTCTAATATATTATGAATATAAAATTAATAACTTATATACTATATATACTACTATATATCTATATACTTATCATATAAATATACTACTATTATATACCTATATACTATATATATATAATATAACTATCACTATTATATTATATATATATATATTTCTATATACTATATATATACTATTCACTATATATTATATATATTTATATATATATAATATAGGAATATATATATATATATAGCTATATATTACAATAATATTTTAATAGTACTGAAAATATAATACAAAAACTAATATTATATAATATTATATATATATACTAAACTATATCACTATATAATAATATTTTTTTTTAAATATATGATATGTATATATATATACTATTAAATGTTAAAAGGCAATATATATATAAACATATATACTAAGTATTATATCTATAATATATATATATATAATATACATATCACAACTATCATATATCCAATATATATATATGCTATAATTATCATTTTTACAACAACGTCGTTTCCTATGTTATACACAATATAAGCCAATAGCTGAAGGACAAAGTTTCTCAACACTGTCTCATCCATTAAAATAAACCTTGATGAGAACGTCGAACAAAGAGAACGTCAATAGACACTTAATTTGGAAAGAACTTTTCTTTTAACTTTAAGCTCTGCGTTTACAAGAACAAATCTTAAACAAGCTTTATGCTACTTTATAAAAAAAATGCTTTAAAACTTTAACGCACAAGGTATTAGTTAAGTGTTTTGGGAAGTATATGAACTATATACTACTACCATATATTATATATATACACACCTATATAAATCTATACTACATAACAATCATAGACTAATAACTATATATACACATAGCTATAATATATAGATATATACTATAGCATAACATTAATAATATTAATGTATATATAATATATACACTATATATATATATTATAATAATATATATATATATTACCTACCTATATATATATAACCATATATTAAATAACTAAATCATATATATATACTATCAATATATACCTATATGTGAATATATATATATATCATACCTACTCATATTTAAACTATAATCAATATATATATACTATAACTATATACTATAATGAATAAATAACTATACATATATACCAATATATAATATTATACACAACTACAACCCTATACTATATAATATATAATCACCAATAAATATACTATAACTCAATATATATATATTATATATTCTCCCTATATATACCTTTCTACATATATAATATATCACTATATATATTTATCATAATAATTGTAAATATACACTATAATATACTATATACTATATAATATATTATATCACTAATATACTAATACACTATACTATAGCTAGATTATATATATACTACACTTATAGATATATCATATACTAATATATATATTTCATATATATAATGATAATATAATACAATATATAATAATAAATAATAATCACAATACAATCAATAAATGTTTAACAACTCAAAACATCACTCAATAAATAATAATAATATCAACTAATAATAATAAAATTAAATCAAATAACACTAATAATAATAATACATAATAAATAAATAAATAATAAATCAATAATTAATAATTTCCATTAATAAATAATAATCTATCCGTGTCAACCAATAATAATCAATAATTAAAAAAATAACAATCATAATTCAATAATAATATAATAAAATAATCAAAAAATGAAATAATATAATAATAAATACATAATAAATCAATAAGAATTAATAATAATAAATTATTACATAATAATAATACACCATCAATAAGAATACATAAATAATAATAATTAAATAAGACATCAATAAATAACCATAATAAATAATAATACAACTAATAATAAAAATAACTAATAACTAATAAATCAATAACTCTAAATAATAATAATAATAAAAAATCAATAACTAATTACTAAGCCATAATAAAAATAATTTAACTAATAAATACATCCATAAACAAACAAATAACATAACGAATCATAAGAACAGCTAATGTCATTAAATTAAATTGAAAGCGTATTTAAATACTAATCACATAACCTATATACAACTCCACTACTACATACAACATACACTAACTATCATATACTACTCAAACCTATCACCATCAACATATACTACCTCAATATAGCTATCACTCACTATATAACACTAATATATTATATATATAACTAATATACAGAAATATATAAGTATATAATAAATATAACTATATATATTCACAAATATACAACTTAAAATAGCGCGTGATTATGTCCTTGCTTATACCTCAGTATACTATCAGCACATTACGCTATAACTCAATCTAAATATTATAAATTACGAAAAACCATTTTAGCAGAAATTATACTCAATATATACCCACAATCCAAATCAATAATATATACATATATACCACTATACTACAGCTTAACCAATCAAATATTTTAAGCAATGTTATACTATATTATATTTACTATACCTATATAATTTATACTACATTAGTTTATATATTACACCTCATGCTACTGCAATTATACTATAATAGTAGTATATACTTACCTATCCTATACTACTATATTGTATATACTAACTCATATATATAAAACACCTATTATATATATATATATATATAACATACTATATATATACATAATATATATATATTTATATATATAATAACTATATATACAATATATTATAATAATATATATATACTACTATATATACGCACTACTAATATATATATATATATATTATATATATATAATATATACTTATATATTATACTATATATATATATATAGATATAGAATATATATAATATTATATATAATACCCTATTACTATATATATATATATATATTATATATATAATATACTAATATCACTAATATATATAATATTAACTATATATAATATATATAATATATATATATATAATACTATATCTATATCACATATAAATTATTATATATAATATATATATATACTATATAGATATATATATATATATATATATATATTATATATAGTAATATATATATACTATCATATAAATTATAATATATATATATATATACAAATATATATACTATATATATAATATATATATCTATATATAATATATATAGTATATCATTCGTCTAAATATACTCATCGTATAATATATATAATAACTATATATATATATATTACCTATATAATAACTAATATATAATATATCAATATGAAATATATATATATATATCAAATAATATATCATATATATATATATTTTTATATATTATATATATATATACTATATAATATATATATTATATATATATCAGAATATATATATATACTAATATATGTATATATATATATATATATATATTCACGTATATATATAGATATATTATATCATATATATATCTATATAATATTAATATAACTATATATAATATATCATATATGTATAAATAATTATATATATAATATATATACTATTACTACATATAGATATATTTATATAATATATATATATAATATACGATATATTATATATATATATATAATCATATATATATTTATATCTATATATACACATATATATATATATATAATATATTATATACTATACTACCTAATACTATACCTATATATATATATATATAAATATCTATATATATATATATATATATGCTAATATATATATAATTATTAGTATAATTATATTTCTATATAATATATATATATAATATATATACTAACTATATATATATACTTACTTATATATAAATAAGTATATATATATATAATAGCTATATATATATCTACTATATAATATAAACTACTATAATACTATATATATACTATATAAATATACTATAATATATACTACTATATATAGTTATATATATTACTCAATATATCTATAGTATTAATATATATATATATATATACTATATATAACTATATAAATACCTATATAGTATATATATACTATATATTACTATACATATAGCTATATATATACTTATATATATATATATCTTATATACTAATAACTCACTATATATTATATGTATCATATCCTATATCATCCACTATATATATATTATTATCCCTATATACTATATATACATATATATATATATATATACTTATTCAGTGTCTTACCCATATAATTAAGCTATATATACTATATATAATAATAATTTCTAAATAAATACATAATAAAATATATAAAAATATATATATACTTATACTAATTACACCTATATATATATTACTACATATATAATTAATAATATAAATAATAGTATATTAATATATAATATATATTATATATATATAATAATATATATACATAATATATATATATAGACTATATATATAATATATATATAATATATTATTATATTGTATGATATTATATACATATATATAGTATACATATATAACTATTATATATATTACTATTACTATATTTATATATATATACTACTAAACATATATATACTATTTATATAATACTATCATATATACACTACTAAATACAGCATATTAATACAATATATACCTAATATACTGATATATATACTACATATCATATATAATTATAATATATATACTACTACACAAGTACTAATACAACCCATCACTGACCCCAGGCAACAGCAACACGAGACCAGCACACAACGAACCACACACGTACCAACAAACACAAAATCGCTCAACGCCCAACACGAGCCACACAACCCCACAACACAAACAACAACACACACCGGCAACCTTCAATGAGGTATATACTCCACTATTATAGTACATATATATATACTATATAATTATATATATATATTATATATATATAGAATATATATACTTCCTAGGGAATACAAATAAACGACTATATATATAGCATTATATATTATATATTATAATATATATATACTACTATATATAATACCTCCTTATAATCACTATATATACCTATATATATATAATAATATATAGTATAATATATATATTATACGTATATCACTGTATATATAAATATACTATACTATACACTACATACAACAACATATTATTATACACCATACATCGCATACAACACATGACTACTATATACATACTACTATCTAATAACTACCTTATAATATCCACTATACCCCTAGTAGTCACTCACCATCACCATACTCATATTTATAATTATCATACTATATAACTATATCATATATAATATATATACATATATAACTATATATATATATTAGATACTACTATATCACATCATAGTATAGTATACCATATATATCCTATAGTACATATATATATATATTCAGCAATTGAACTTGTTCTAGGAACCTCAACTTAATTATAGGAAAAGTAGACCGAAAACCACCCCACGGCCAATGTCACTGTTTTTTATAGATTGAACGTTTCGTGCTCCTTCTGGCTTATCCTTAGCAGTGTCAGAAAATTAAATAAAGATCAATAAATACAAAAAACCAAAATTAAATATTAGATAAAGAATTTATTAAAAAAAGAATTAAAAAATACAAATCTAAATCTAGTCTTTACTAACCCTTTGGCAAGTCAAGCAAGCCAAACGTACCAAGTGAAAAATCATATTATCTTTGATGTCATATTGATACTATAAATTTACAAGAATGAGTTGGTTGGAAAAGAGGGAAAAATAAAAAAAAAAAAAATTAAAAAACAAAAAAAAAACCATAAAAATTACAATTTGTAACAGTATTGTACTGTTAAAGGAATACTCTACTATTACCAAAATTAAAATAAAATTAAAATAAAATTAAATAAATGAACAGTTTGGTATTTCGAGTTAAGCTCCGGCTTTAAGGCTACTGAATAAAGACTTTTCACTGGATTGTCTCTAATCATTCACATCAGCAGGACCGAGCGAGAATTCGAAACTGGACGTAGAGCGATACGATGGTCCTTTCATGAGCATGTCCACGAATTTGATGAGAACTCAGGTGTTGAGAATGGGGACACTCAGTACGATAAGAGACTCCCTTGCATGCTTTTCGCAATTCTTGATCTCGAAGTTGCAGGCCAGTGGGCTACATAGCAAGCATTGACAGCATGCAACATTTGTACAAATCATACACAGAAGAGCGAACCAAGAGGAATCCCGTACCTTGCATCTAAAAAAGTTACCCAGTTCTCCTATTAGTTGGAACAAAAAAATTAAATGAGGCAATATTGGAAGTGTTCAATAAAACTGATTTCAGTAGGCACACTTATCAGGGAATCTGCATACCGGAAGGTAATATGGCAAAACACAAAAAAAAAAAAAAAAACTCTTTTAAAATAGATTTCGTTAGGAACGTCAGAGAGACAGGGATATTAGGTCTAAAGTGATTTTCTAAAAAATTAAAAAGAATTCTTATCAAACAAATAATGTTTCACATACAACAATGAAATTAACTAACTTACGTAAGTATTGTATTTCTTCATCGTGAAAGGATACCAAGATGACGCAAATCCAAACAATGGCTCGATAAATTCTGCTGAGAGACCTGATAAGCATGAAACTGTATTCGGCCATAAAGCCAAAAAAAGAGTGCTTCATTAAGCGGTTGAGGTAGGCTTACGATAAATATGGTAAAAAGGATCCATTCCCGCCTCTAGTAACACCACATCCAAAAAAAAAAAAGGCAAAATAAAAGGGAAACCAATTCATTCCATGCCTCACCCTCCATCGAAATTTTCACTACCACATATGTTGTGCATTAAGAAGAACTCAAAAGATAATGCACGGCCATCGGCCTCATAGTATTGAAAATCAGAAGCAATCATCACATATCGTCTGTATATCTAGTGGTCTTGAAGTTCCAGAGCGACAGGTACTCAAGCCATCGTTCTTTCTAGTAAACTCAAAAAAGAGTTAGCATAGGTGGGGCCCAGGAGGGGAGCCCATTGCGACCACCATAAACTCTGGTCGGTAGAGAACATCATTATAAGAATGATGGTTATTCTGACGGTCAAGGCAATACTCACTTAATACTAGTAAACTTTTTCTTCAGTAAGGCCCTTTATCCTCTCACAACTTGAAAAGAGAATCTATTATCATGTTACACATGTTTCCTTTTTAAGGGAACCATTTTAAAGAAGGACCTGAATTGTTCAAAACCAAACCATAGTAGGACCTGCGGTGTAGTAAAGGCGAAGAAATGAAAGTCTAACAAAATTCAAAAGAAACTCCGTTAAAGAGATTATTAGACATTCGAGTGACTCACAGGTATCCAATAATGGGTACCACCAAAATCTTTGAGAGATTGGTCAAGCTGGGGGTATCTAAAGCAGAGAGGATGGGACGTAAGGCGAACCATTAGTTTTATGAGGTGTAGGCTACTACCCATAAGCAGTCCGGGGGTTAGGCGTTTCTGCACACCATATAGCTTTTATTAAGGTCTAAAAAGTAGTATTCCCAAGTGATCTTATATAAAATTATTAATATTGTCTCCTTTTCTTAGTAAAGTTATAAAAGTTGTTACCTGTTAAAAGCGCTTAAAAATTTTGTGACGTCAGTATAGGATTTCGTTCATCTTTAGAAGATATAGTCTTCTTCCTCTATTCCAGCAACCACCACCCCTCACTCCCTTATTACTGGGCGACTTACTACAACAATCGATGTATCCCTTCTTTAGCGTCCCTTTAGTATCTTGAACGGTCATGCTCAATTAAAAAAACAGGGGGAAAAAATCATTCTCTTAGGCTGTTAAAAGGATAATAAAAACTCTACTTAATTCCTCTCTCTATTTAAATAACATCATTGGCCAAAAGGAGCTTTTACTCCTTGAAGGTTTCTAAGTTGGCCACACTAAGTTTTTTCACCACTTTAAAAAACACTGCGTAAAAAAATCAAGTTTAAAAAGAGGTGTAAATTAAAGTCAAAAGCACAAGTGATCAAAAATCCTAGTTCAGCAATCGGTTAATGAACTTATAAACTACTCGCTTAGTATATGTACAGAAGTTCGAATCAACGGCCGAGCCCACCAGTGCCACAAGCCATTCAACAATTACTAGGTAAAAAACCTTAATATTCTCCGTTTAGAATTCTGTCCAACTTAAAGGTAGTGGTCTTTAAAAGGATACTCACACGTTTAGTGATTCACCAAGGACGTAGCTATATAATCAAAAGAACGGACACGTCCTGATTCAACGTTCACACGACCCAGACATCCAAGTTGTACTTCAGCATCTCGACCCAGCCTCTGCTTGTATTGAATTCTCAGTTGATAGACAATTTAGCACCATCCATTTTCGATAAAGTGAAGAATTCTGTAAGTCAGATCTAAACCAACTTGAACAGCGATAAACTATAGGGAATCATTATTATCACAGAAACATTACGAGACCAACAAAAAGAAAGACCGGCCTTGGCCTTAGCATCCTTTCATTCAGAGATAGTTTCGTAATTCGCGTATAGGTGAAGAGGTCTTCGCCAATCTTGATCTATAAACTATCTCAGCAATGACTTGTTCTTAGGAACCTCAATTAATATAGAAAAGGAAGACGAAACACCCCGATAAATAGTCATTGATTTTTATATTGCAAACGTAGATCTTCCGGGCACATCATCAGCACTATCAAAAACATACAAATAAAATATAAATAAAAAAACACGAAAACTTAGAATAACGTACTTAAATTAAAACAATTAAAAATTAAAGAAGTTAACTTGAAAAGAGTCACAAATGTTTTACTAACCTTCGAAATCAGGAGCCAAAGACAAAGTGAAAAATATTGATCTATGATGTCTATTTATACTAAATTTACCAAGAATTAGTTGGTTGAAAAGAGGAAAAAAATAACAAAATAACAACAAACAGTACAAAAGAATGAGTAAAAAAACAATTCCATAAAAAATACAAATTTGTAATGTTATTTATTAATGCTTAAATAAAGCTTTTAACAAAAATGTAAAATAAAATTAATACTCGTGTCAAATAAATGAGTTTAACTGAAGGATTTGGTTCGGAGTTAAGCTCCGGGCTTTAAGCTACTTGATATAAAAGGACTTTCCATGATCGTTTTCTATCATTCACATCAGAGACCGAGGCGAGAATCGCAAAAGCTGGTAGAGAGCCCGATACGATGGTCCTTCTACATTGAGCCACTGTCACGAAAATCGAGAGAACTCAGGTGTGAGAGCGGCAAATCAGTACGATAAGAGACTCCCCTGTGTTTGGCAATTCTGATCTGAAGTTGTTGGCCAGTTTGGCCTACATAGCAAAGCATTACAGCATGCACATTTTTACAAATATACCACAGAGAAGAGCGTAAGCCAAGAGGGATCCGGTCCTTGCATCTAAAAAAGTTACCCCAGTTTAAAATCATGTAAGTTGGAACAAAAACAATATGAGGCAAATGAAAGTGTCTTCATTTAAAACTAATTTCAGAGACACTTACAGGGACTGCATACCGATCAGTATCATGGAACTTTTTTAAATAGATTCTTCTAGTTTAGGAACGTCAGAGACAGGATATTAGCGTCCTAAGTGATTTCTTAAAAATGTAAAAGAATCCTTACTCAAACACCAAATCCATTGGAAAAACAATTAGAAATTAAAACCCACTAACCGTTACGTAAGTATTGTATACTCATCGCTGAAAGGATACCCAAGCATGAGAGACAAATGTTCTACAATGCTCGCATAAATTCTGCTTGAGACACCTGATAGCCTTAAAACTTCCATTTCCGGCATAAGCCAAAAAAACATGAGTGCTCATTAGGTTGAGGTAGGCTTACGACATAAATATTGGGTAAAAAGAGAGGATCCAATTCCGTCTAGTCAACACCCACTCCAAAAAAGCAAGGAACATCATCCATGCTCACCTCATGGTAAATTTTATACCACCTATGTTGTCTCATTATAGAACAACCAAAATAATGCGGCACTGTTCTCTAAGTTATTGAAAACTCAGAAGCAGTCACTTCAACATATGTCGCGATGATTCAGAGATGTTGAAGTCCAAAAGGACAGGACGTATTTCAACGCCATGTTCTTTCTAGTAAAAACTCAAAAAGAGTTAGCAAGGGAGGGGCGGCCCAGTGGGGAGCCCATTGCGACACCATCAATTTGTTGGTAGAGAAATCATTAAAATTAAGAAATATGGTCATCTAGAGGTAGCAAATATCAATCTAATCTATAAACTGATTTCTTCGTTAAAGCCGCTTTATCTGCTTCACACTTTGAAAAACGAGAATCTATTATTCATGTTACATGGTTTCTTGTTAAGGGGGACATTTGTAAGGACTGAATGTTCACAAACCAACCTATAGGACTGCGTGAAATAAGGGAAGAAAGAAGTCCTACAAAATTCAAAAGATCCTCAGAGTTAGTATTGATTTCGAGTGATAGGTTTCCAATAATGGGTACCAACAAATTTTGACGAGCATTGAAGGCGTGGGGTATTCTTAAAGCAGAGAGGGATAGTGACGCTAAGGGAACATTAGTTTTTATGGGTTTTTAGGTAACCATAAAGCAGTCGGTGTTGGCTTTACCCTGAAACATATAGTGTAATTAAGCCGTCTAAAATTAGACCAAATTCCCAAAGATAAATCTAAAAGTATTAATTTTGTCTTCTATTCTATAGTAGATTGTTTAAAGGGTGTTACCTGTTAAGCGCTTAAATTTTGTGACGTCAGTTAGGATTTCGTTCATTTTAGAGATATAGTCTTCTTTATCCAGCAACACCACCCCTCTTCCCTTATTTGGGCGACTTACAACAATCGATGTATCCTCCTTTAGGTCCTTTAGTATCTTAAGGTCATTGTAATTAAACAACAGGACAAAAATCCTTTTTAGGTTAAAAAGGAATAATAAAATCTCTTAATCAGATGACAAACATCACCTCTGCAGTCCTCACCGTGAACACCCTGAAGCTTTCTAAGCTGGTCAATCAGTTTTTCAAATTTTAAAAAACACTGGTAAAAATCAAGTTTAAAAAGAGATAAATTAAAGTCAAGACCAAGTGACAAAATCCTAGTCTCAGCAATGGTAAGGACTTTAGAACTATAGTTAAATATTACAGAACTTCGATCAATATTCAAATTACTAGTAAAACCTAATTTCTCCAGTTTAGAATTCTGTCTATAAAGGGTAGTGGTCTTAAAAATACTCACACGTTTAGTGAGATCAAACCAAGGAGATACTTATATTCAAGAAACGACACTCCTGACTTCAAATTCACACGACAAGCATCCAGTTGTACTTCAATATCTCAAGCAAGGCTGGGCGAGTCTTGAATACCAGTGATAAGCAATTTAGACATCCATTTTCGATAAAGTGAAGAATTCTGTAAGTCAGATCTAAACAACTTGAAGCGCATAAAATTAGGAATATAATTATAAGACTTACAGACCAACAAAAAAGAAAGATCCGCCTTGGCTTTAGCATCCTTCT
>JABUQX010070866.1:0-2500 GCA_015478945.1 Trachelipus rathkii
AGAAAGAGAGATAAAGGGTGAATTTGTAGAAATTTAGGGGAATAAGTTTATTGAGTGTTGTAGGGAGGTATATGCTGGTATTTTTGGTTGAAGAGTGCGTCGAGTGACTGGGGACTGGTTGGTGAAGAACAAGGTGCTTTAGAAGTGGTAGAGGATGTGTGGATTCAAAATCTTTACATGAACAAATGATTTGAGAAAATGGGGAGAAGAAGAATAAATTATATTTAGGTTTTTTGGATTTGAAACAGGCGTATGATAGAGTTAATAGGGAGGCTTTAATGGCAAGTATTAGTGATATATGGTGTTGAATGGTAGGCTTCTGAATGGAATAAAAGTATGTATGACGATGTGAAGCGTGTGTAAGAATATAAATGGTGTCATGGTGATTGGTTTAGGATTAATAGGGAGTGAGACAGGGTTTGTGTTATTCTCCTTGGTTATTCAATGTGTATATGGATGGGGTTTGAAAGAATTAGAGGTGGGGATGGCAGGAATGGTGTTAGAATGATGGAGATGGAGATGGGAGTGGAGGGTGCTACCTATTATATGCGGATGATTTGGTTTTTGTGTGGGATCTGAAGAGAGTTTGAGAGGATTGTTAGAGAGAATTTGGCAGGGTATGTAAAAGGAGGGGTTTGAAATAACGTAGATAAGAGTAAGGTTTGGTTGTTGAGTGAGGACAGTCCTCAGCAGTGTGAAGTTATGTTTAGATGATGAGCAGCTGGACAGTGTCTGAGTTTAAATATTTTAGGATATATGTTTTGGATGAAAAGGGAAGGATGATGCAGAGTGTAGTAAGGAAGTTGTGAATGGCGGAAGGTTGCTGGTGCAATTAAATCGTTGGTGAATGTAAAGGGACTAAGTCTTAAGGTGCGCTAGAGTATTACATGAGGGTATGTTGTTCCTGTGTTATTGTATGGTAGTGAGACTATGGTTGGAATATGAATGTATAGAATCTAAAGTTCAAATGTGTTCGTATGAGCAATCTTAGGGCATGCTAGGTGTGAAAAGAATTAATAAAGTGAGGAATGAACGGATTAGAGAGTTGTGTGGTGTAAGGAAGGGGTAAATGAGAGACTAAATGAAAGTTGTTGAGTATGGTTTGGTCATGGTGGAAAGGATGAATGCAATAGTCGGTTGGTTAAGCGGATGTATAGTGTAGAGTGTGTTGGGATCGACTGGCTGGCAGACGAAGAGGAAGGTGATTGAGTCGGTGAACCGAATGTCTGAAGGAGGGAAATGTGAGTTTGGCAGAGCGAGAGATAAAGGTGCATGATAGGAGAAGAATGGCGAGGTTTTGTATGGGGCATGGTTGTGGCCCACTGGCCAAGGGATGAACCTTACATTGACGATATGCCATAATAGTGATGGTCCGTCGCGGTCCCATGATGCCTAGGGTGGATTTCTGTCTGTGACGAGCTCTCACTTATAATGGTAAGAGGGGGCGGAAGGCTGGGCTTTCTTTTCGACGTTTGTCATGTTTCCTACTGCTTTTTCTTTTCATCTTTGTACAGCACCTTCCCCCAATCTTTGGGGCAAGGGAAGGTGAAGAAGAAAGAAAGAAATATATTAATATATATATATATATTATATAATATATATATTTATATATATATATTATATATAATATATATATATATATATATATATATATATATATATATATATAGTGACAAAATAGCAATGATTGATTATATATAACCTGCATTTAATCAATATAAGATATTTTATATCTGTATTCAAACACTAATGGTTTTCCTTTAATAAATTCATCGGATATTTTACTTTCCTATAATATAACTTCTTCTAATATTATATATATATATATATTATATATATATATATATTATATTATATTATTATATATATATATTATATACTATATATACTATATTATATTATATATACTTATATATATATGTATACTATATATTATATTATATAATATATATAATATATATATATATAAATATTATATATATATTATATATATATATATATATAATATATATATATATATATATATATAATACATATATATTATTTATATATATATATATATTATATATTATATATATATATATATATATATATATTTATATATATATATATATTTAAGCAGAGATAAACACCACCGTCAACGGGCAGGGCCTATCAAGGAGGGGGGTGGCACTGCTTTAACCGTCCGAGCAGGACGGAGCAAGCCTAAGGAGAGAATAGCTCACATTCTCCACCCGACGCAGTTGCGAACCTGGGCCCTCGTTGTAAATGGCGGTGTCTACCATGAGCTACAAATAATAAATATAATATTACCTAAAAAAATAAAAAAATGCATATATTAATATATAATTATACATACATAAATATACACATATACATATAACTACCAACATTAACAATATTTTCATCACTAGCACTATTATCAATAATATTGATATCAATAATTAATAATATTTTCATCACAAACACTAGAACTATTATCAATAACATTAATTAATAA
>JABUQX010070867.1:0-5000 GCA_015478945.1 Trachelipus rathkii
AGAGATATAATCTTTCTTCTTTAGGCGTAACTTCATCATCACTGATTAATATCGGTGTGAAGATAAGGAGGAAATAATTATCATTATTTTTATGATATATCGTTGATGTTTTGATCTCCATATCATTAACCATAATAAAAGCTGTAAAAACATTCATAACAGCAAAGTGCTCGAGACATAATGAGTATCTATTCTCCTTTAATTTTATACACAAGAAATTGGAGGATATCTTCAAAATAAATCTAAATGACATTTATTATAGAAAGATTTTTCCTAGCATATAATTTTTTCCCAAAAGATTTTTAAAGAAAGGTCCTCTAAATATTTCCAAACCCAACCTCGCACGTCAAAACGACCTTCTTTATTACAACAACAACAACAACAACAACAACAACAACAACAACAACAACAACAACGATGACGATGATGATGATGATGATGATGATGATGATGATGATGATGATGATGATGATGATGATGATACTAATAAATATAATAATCAATAATAATAATAATAATATATAATAATAATAAATAATAATTTATAAATAATATTAATAAAATAATATAATAATCATGCTAGATTGATAATATTAAAGATAATATTACTAGAATTATTTTAATACATTATTATTAATAAAGAGATAATAATAAAATAATAATAATAATAATAATAATAATAATAATAATAATAATAATAATAATAATAATAATAATAATAATAATAATAATAATAATAATAATAATAGTGACAATTACAACCTTTGTATCTCGAATGTAATAAAATGATAAAAAATAAAATTAAAATTCTTCAGTTTGTTTACAATGCGTGACTACATAATTGCGTGATTGTATAACTGGAGTGATAAAACTCCGTTATATTGACTTAGTAAATAGATTTATCACACATATTTAAAATAATAATAATAATAATAATAATAATAATAATAATAATAATAATAATAATAATAATAATAATAATAATAATAATAATAATAATAATAAATAAATAAATAAATAAATAAATAAATAAATATATATAAATAAAAAAAATATATATATATATATATATATATATATATATATATATATATATCAATATATATTATATATATTATATTAATATATAATATATATATATATATATAAGTATATATTATATAATAAGTACCATTTAAAATTTTCAGATTATATAGTAATAATACAGTAATATAATAATAATAATACATAATAATAATAATAATAATAATAATAATAATAGATAAAATAATAATAAATAATAACACTAATTAATAATATAATAATTAATAATATATAATAATATAAATAATAATATAATAATAATTATAATAATAATAATAATAATAATAAAAATATATAATAATAATAATGATAACTAATAATAATAATAAAATAAAATAAATAAATAATAATAATAATAAATAATATAATATAATAATAATAATAGTAAAAATAAAAATAATTAATATAAATAATAATAGTAATAATAATAATAATAATTAATAATACTTTTAATAATAATAATAATAATTAATAATAATAATAATAATAATATTTATAAGAAATTATATTTAAAAGTAATAATAATATATAATAACTTATAATATTGATAATAATAAATGAGTATATAATAATAATAATATAATAATATACCACGATAGGAACCATAAATAATATATATAAATTAATAGGTAAATAAATAAATAAATTACAATAATAAATAATAATTAATATAAATGTCAATAAATAATAATTAATAATTAAATAATAATAATAATAATAATAATAATAATAATATAATAACAATAATAATATAATAATAAATAATAATAAATAATAATAATAATAACTAAATAATAAATAATAATAATTAATATGACAATAATAAATAATAATAATAATAATAATAATAATAATAATAATAATAATAATAATAATAATAATAATAATAATAATAATAATAATAATAATAATAATAATAATAATAATAATAATAATAATAATTTTTTGAGTAGGTGTACAGGGATCTACACACACACACAAGATGTGACTAAAACTGTGTCACTGCTTAAGTTCCAAAGGAAGGTAAAAACTCGGTCACTACGAAATTGAGGAGATTCGGATAGGATGTGTATAAAGCGATGTCGGAGAGGTATAGTGAGCATATCAAGAAAGAACTTTCTTCTAAGGGCTGAGATTGCCTCGCAACCCACAAAGATGTGAACGACTGTAAAAGAGCAATTGGATTATCAAAATAGGCAGGTCGGGGGATCTCTCCTGGTCACAAGGAATCATGGGTGAGTTTGGTATGCGACCCAGACTGAATCGAGCCTAGGGATCAACCTCCAGGAGGCACTCTTTATACAAGAGGAGGACCACCGATCCAATAGCAGATTTGACTTTCGTAGTTAGCGCCACGTAAGTATCTCCTACCCAACATGTTTGCGCAGTTAGAAGGGAAACCCGACATATAGTGGATGGAGAAATCTATAGCAGGGAAATGTCCGCGTATATGCAGGAGGAGGTATTATTTGTATACGTGAACCTGTGAATTGCGCGTGTTTGACCCACCCTGTCGGCTTGTTCACTCCCAGGAACACCCACGTGGGAAGGGACACAACAGAACGCAATTCTTTGCTTCTTCACATGCAACAAGCAGAGGGACCTTTGAATGGCAGAGACCAAAGGGTTTCTTGTCGATCGGTCAAACAACGCTTGGAGGAGTTTCTGGAAACTTTTGTGAATTAACATTTAGATCTTACCTTTCTGGTGTGATGGTTTTTCTTGTTTGTTCTGCTGCATCTCGCAGTTTGGATACCTCGATCAATTCTATTATTAAATGAATAAGAATATAGAGGTGATTGTTGTGGGATACAGTGATGCCTCTTATATATACATCAGCCGATGTCCCACATTGGTCCCTTCCTTCCAGCCTTGGAACCATCAGTATAAACTGCAATGGAAGTTTGCTATGTACTTCCCACGGTATATAAAAAACATCCATCAAACCGTAAGCTCGTGTGAGCTGCTGATCTGAAAAGCTACAGTACAAATCCTAAATGCATGACCTTTCCCGCTGAGAATTGTCGAGGAAAGCGAAGTATTGGGAGTAACGACCGTCCAAAGATGAGACCAATAAAGAAGGGTTTGTGATGGTTGCTCATTCTGTTTAGAGTCGCAAGTGCCTTGATGAAGTATCAACCTGAAAATGCGGAGGAATATACGCACAACATCGAACTTTTCCATTCAATAGGGTTCAGAGGCATCGCCTGTCCTTCCGATCCAGGCTTGCTCTCGATGATGAAGAAAATCGCTCCCTGTGGCTTATCCTCAGCTGAAATCGTTTAAGAAGAGAAGGTTACGACTGAAGTCTGTCCATTATTATGGCACAACCAATAGTTTAGTTTAGCCGTACCAAGAAGATGCAAAGATGGAGCATGGTTGGTTCTGTCCGCAACCTCAAGTCTTTCCCGAGACTGAGGTACTTGTTAAGAGAATCTTGCAAGGTAAGCGCGGACAAACTAGTTTTTGAGGTGAATAATGTGAGGGCAGTACGTGGGTGCTCATCGTAGCAGCAGATCCAAGAACCCTCACCGGCTGCCTTTCCACACGGATAGGGGCGAGCTTTAAGGCCGTATATAGAAGTGATTGTATTCGACCTCTTCGGCGGGAATTTTTCCTGGAAAAACATGGTTTTAGTTTTCGATATGGAGAGGAAAATCCCACGTGTTCAGAACAACAGGAGGAAATCCTTCCAATGGTCTATCCGAAAGTTTGTCCCTTAACCAATACTAGTGTTAAATGTTTGCCGCCAGTTGATGAATAGGGCTTCAGATCAGTCAACTCCTAACATATAAATGGGCAGTGGATCGAAGTCGAGGATGGTTTCTACTACTTCCACTGACCTAATGCGAAAAAGCAACACAATCAGCACATTGCCTTGCAGCACCCCTCAACCATTACAAAACGCCTCGACAGTGTGGTTCCACAACGGACCTGAAACGAACGATCCGACATTAATGAATTGAGGAAGTAGGGGAAGTTTTTCCCCTGAGGCCTAAAGGAGTGAAGGCGTCGCAAAAACGCTGCATTTCCCCACTTTTCTTACACGTCTATTTTTTCTATGACATCCTTTCGTTATGGTCAAGTAGAAAATCGTGCAATATATAAAATTTGAATTGAATAATATATAATAATAAATAATAATATAATAAATAATAATAATAATAATAATAATAATAATAATAATAATAATAATAATAATATTTCATTTCTACTATTTATTTGCCAAATGTTTACAAAATAACATTTTACAAATCAATAATTGTGTGCATAAGGTACAATTAACTCTATAGCAACGCTATTGCTGCTAAATAATTAGTACGAGCTTTAATAATAATATATATAATAATAATAATAATAATAATAAGTGAAGTGGATTTCCAGTATGTCTGCAACTGGGGATTGAACAAATTTGTTTGTATAACACCCACAATAATATAATATAAAAATTAAAATAAAATAAAAATAAAAATAAAAATAAAAATAAAAAATAATAATAATAATAATAATAATAATAATAATAATAATAATAATAATAATAATAATAATAATAATAATAATAATAATAATAAATAATAATAAAAATAATAATAATATAATAAATAATAATAATTATAATAATAATAAAATCAAAAATATTTTATTCTTTCAGACAAATTATAAGTTACACTCAATCTTTTAATTTAACAATTAAAAATTAAACCATTGTTTGGACTGGATTTTTTTTTCAATTTCCGGAGTTCAAGATGACATATTTGAACGCTTGAAACTTTTAAACTATGGGAGCTAGGATGAAACTGGGTGTATATTGCAATAGAACATATATCATAGTTTTATATAATATAATATATAATATAATATAATATAGTATAGTATAACATAGTTTAAAATATTATAATATAATATAATATAGGATT
>JABUQX010070867.1:17500-20000 GCA_015478945.1 Trachelipus rathkii
AATAATAATAATAATAATAATAATAATAATAATAATAATAATAATAATAATAAACATGTCTGTTTTTCGTTTAGAACTTTGTTTATATTTTCGATACGCTTTCAAACGCCGTATATCGAGGCATGTCGCCATTTGATCTGACTTTGAATTCCGGGTTTCCCCAACTCTTCTGGAATTTGGGAAGCCTTTGACCACCAGAGAAGATATTGGCTGTATAAAAAAAGAAGAATATCTTCTGTGTTGGGGTTTTTCTAAAGCCAAATAGAGTTTGCGAGAGAATCACATTTCCGTGCAAATAAATAGCAAGTTGAGTGTGAACTAATTTATTAAGAATTTAAAAAGTTGTATGCAAGATTGGGATCAAATAAAATATTTTCTGGATGGAACTTCAAGAATTTTGGAAACAAGTAGCGACTTCCACAATTTCTAGTATAATTGGATTTATTATAGAGGGTGGATAATATAGGCGAGATTTGCTTTATTCAGTGTTTGTAATTCAAGTTTGATGCACAATAATTGTCAGAACTTTTATTTTCTTCAGGCTGTTTATTATGGCACACACAACGTCAGATTTTTTTATATGAAAAATTTCTGGCCGTCATCAAAGAGCACTTCTGTCTGGGGAACTTTATATGCTATATTTTCTCCTACAGTTGGAAAGTATAAGATCAATTCATTGACTGTGGCTTGCTTGTTTGTCACTATCTGATCATCTATTTTTAATTATTTGATTAATGTTCGTTTATCTGTGCGACTTTTTAAGATGTCCTTTATTATATCCCATGTCGAGCGAGAATTGGTTTGTGTCTCTTTTAAATTTATCGACAAAGTACTTTCCTTTAGGCTACCTTATTAGCTTTTCTGTTATTGAAGAGTACTCTGTATATAGATGTATAGTTATAGCACTCTTCTTAGCTTACAATTTGTCCTTCTGTCTAATTCTGTATAATTCTGTCTAATTGCTGTTAACCGTTTTTACTAATCATTAATTCATTATCCTTTTCTTTGTTGTTGATTTATATCTTAAAGGAAAATATTTATCGTAAATATCGAAGAGGAGAAGCCGATATTTGAACTTTTCATCTGATAAAACACTTACTGTACACAAAATAAAAATCTGAATTTCTTACCTGATACAGAAAAGCTTTCCTAGATTATTGCTACACATGCTTATATTTCACCTTTCTCTGCTCTTGAGGAACAATCGATGTTTGGTAAGATGCAAGGGTAGTGGTTCAAAATATTAGTAAATAACATATAGGATTTTGTTGTTACTCGATTATTTGTCAATATATGTTCGATTCTGGAGGAGTTTTTGTTTTCATTTGGTCTAGTATTACTTGATTTGCAATTTACAAAACGGTCCATGTCAAAGTGTTAGCTAGCATCTTGTTTTTACACAAGAATTATTATTATTACTACAAGAGAGATCGATATTAAAGTCACCAGCAATTATTGAGGCTCCATTTTTTAATAACGAATACATATATAGCTTCAAGCTTCCGTGTGATATTTAATCACTCCCTAGTGGTAGTGGGTACAGTCCTAATGTTTATCGTTTTGGATCCCTCGTAAAAAGTCACTCCAAATGTCCGAGTTAACGACTGAATATATTTATTTTGCCTTAAGGCTCATTTTCTTAAGCAATGAGACCACTTCCTCTCTTATTTCTTTATATTTCTTTATGGTAAACTTAGAAAATATCTTAGCCAGAAAGTGCAAGCAAATCTTCGTTATAGTTGCTTTAAAGCGGCTACACACATGCCGAGTTCGTCAAACCTTTAAATCTTTGCGCTTTGCATTTGTTTTTTCCTCAAAAGTGAATATACGTCTACATACATTCTACCCTATGTGTGTATGCAGGGCTGCGGAGCCGGCAAATTTTTTTCCGGCTCAGACTCCGGCTCCGGCTCCAGCATTTTAAAATTACCCGGCTCCAACTCCGGCTCCGGCTCAAGCATTTTAAAATTACCCGGCTCCGACTCCGCCTCCGGCTCCAGCATTTTAAAATTACCGGCTCCGACTCCGGCTCCGGCTCCGGCATTATAAAATTGTTCGACTCCGACTCCGGCTCCGGCTCCGGCTCCGGCTCCGGCTCCGACCCATAGTTATAATTCCTTCTCCATTTACAGTCATGAAATCTTTAATTCTGATACAAAATTTTAATGGTATGATGAAATTAAATGTTGGTTAATGACATCTTTATTAACTTAGAATTTAAAACTTAGAAAATATTTTATAAAATAAGAATTTTAAAGAATAAGAAAAGGAATCAATTCACTTTCTTCTAAATTTTAAAATATAATCCCTCTTTGAACGATGAACTGCCCTGTACCAGTTACGTAACATTAATTTTATTATTTTTTTCTAAAAAGCAAATAAAATCAATAAATTTTAGTTCATCTAAAGTTTTTAAAATAATTCTCGTTAAAAACTATGAGCTGAACATAACATAACATCATTTTATTCAAAACACGATTTTATATAGAATATATGAATA
>JABUQX010070867.1:32500-44824 GCA_015478945.1 Trachelipus rathkii
TAATAATAATAATAATTTATTAATAATATAATAAAATAAATTAATAAGTGATGCTTTCTTATTATTATGTTTTATGGTATTTATTTTTGGTATTTTATTTTCTTTTTTTTTTTATTATTTTTTATATTATTATTAATTTTATTATTATATTTATTTATTTACTTGTGATTTATTATTCATTTTATTAATTAAAAATTTAATTATATTATTATTAATTATTTAGAATTTTATAATTAGTTGTATTAATTATTTATATTATATTATTATATTATTATATTATCTCTTATTATTATATTTATTATTATAAATACGTCTCACTATAATATTTAGATCAATACATTCCTTATCATGAACATTTATAGTCGCCCGTGGGATTTAAAAAGAGCTTTTTTTTGCAAAATTATGATATGCTTGTGTCCTTGAGGATTTATAATTAACATTATGGGTTTATATGTCATTATTTATTATTTTTTTAGTTTTTTATATTTATATATATATTTATATTATATTATATTTTTTTTATTTTTATTTATTTTATTATATATATATATATATACTATATTTTTTTATTTTGTAGATGTTTAGATTTTTGGTTTATTTATTATTGCAGATTATTAGAGACTCTCGTTTGTTATTATTTATGATAGTTCTTACAATTTTTTTATTTATATTTATTTTATTTTATTATTTATTATTATTATTTTTATTTATTATTGTATTATTTATGTTTATTTATTCTATAATATATATATAATATTATTATTATATTATATATATATATATATATATATAATATTTTATAATATATTTTTTATTCTGTATATATATATCTGTATTATATTATATATAAGAAATACCTAATAAAAGCACGTACTATTATATATATTTTTATATATATATAATATATATATTAATATAATTTATTATATATATTATATATATATATATATATAGTATATAATTATATATAAATATATTTATATATATATTTTTTTTTTCATATTATTATATATATATATATATATTATTATATAATATTATATTAATGATAATTATATATATTTATTATATATATTATTTAGTATATATAATAGTATATATGTAGAAAGTCTCTGCCGTCCACTGATTTGTGTTCTAATAGGAATAAAAAAAGGGCTTGATGGCTAAAATTTAAATCCTCTTCGGCTTATTAAATTAGAAATAAGAAGAAACTAGTGTTATTAAGTGAGCCCCATGGACTCTATCAATGTTTTAGTAATCATTCAAGTGCAGTTTTGTTTTGTTGAGATAGATGAGAGGATGATGAGAATGAGATGTAGATCATTGATCATGTAGAAGAGATAGAGATTGATTTTTTTATGATGATTTTCGAGAGAGATGATTTTGATTTTTGATTCGAGTATGCTTTTTGATTTTTTTTTATGATTTTTGAGTATTTTATTATCGTTTTTTTTTTTTTTTTTCTTTTATGTGATGAGTGATTTGATAGTGTAAAACGCGGTGTGTGGTGTGTTGGTTATTTTTTTTGTTTTGATTTGTGAAGCAATACTTTGGCAGTATTAAAACCATAGTACATAAATTTCTCAAAAGTGTGAATGAAGACTATTATTTATTTCACCACCACCTTTTTTTGTGAACATCTTTCTTTGCTCTGTGGACTTCGTCTTACCTACTTTTACTTGAGTTTATAACTACGGACATACGATCTTTGCGCAGTTGTAATGCCAATGTCTGAGGTCCACCTGAGAAATTGCGTTAGTTCTTGTCCTGGTTCGGTTCCCTTCGTTCTTTGTGTAATGCTTCCGCCATGAAATTTACTATTTTCTAATATTAAAATGGTAATACACATTTCCTCCCATTGTACTGTGCTTAATAAAAAGATAACCATCAGTTTCAAATTCTGGTCCATTGGATCCCTAAAACTTATCTCATTAAAACCATGTCTCCGTTTAGATTATTACTATCCATTTTTTTATGAACATTATGAGGTATGTAGATTAATATTGAATGTGTCATGTTTCTTTTAAATTTCTATGACTCTTATATTAAATGGATTTAAGGTTCTGTAAATATTACATTTTTCACTATATCAACATTATGCCTTTTTCTTATTTTTTTAAACAAGAATTACAAGGAATAGCGCTTCTCTCTCTCTCTCTCTCTCTCTCTCTCTCTCTCTCCTCTCTCCTCTCTCTCTCTCCTTCTTATTTTCTCTAACCTCTCTCTCTCTCTCTCTCTCTCTCTCTCTCGCACATATATATCATATATATATATATATATATATATATATATATTAATATATATATATTTATATATATTATATATATATATTATATATATAATATATATGTATATATATATATATATAATATAATATATATATATATATTATATATATATATATATATATATATATATATATAATATATATATATAGTTTCCCGACTAGGAAAACTTCATTATGCAATCTCTGCAATCCTAGGAGTCTAAGGAATCTTTAGTTTCTGAAAAGCAAACATTAGCCACAAAACTCTTGTTACTTTAATGCCTTTCCATTTATGATCTACTACTCGTGTCATTAATTCCCTGAGACAGAAACCATACATACACCTTCCACTTAAACTAAATTATCAATGTTTTAATTTAAAACAATTCGTCTTTAATATTTTTTAAAATTAAATATAGTTTTATATTTAATTCAAGCAAATTATGTATAAATCACAGAATTTTCCCAGAAACGCTCATATATATAATATATATATTCTTTTATCTTTTTTCTTTATTGTTTTTTTTTTCTTTTATGTTTTTTTCTTTCTTTTTTTTTTTATATTTATATATATATATATATAATCATATTATATTATATTAGTATATATATTTAATATATATATATTTATATATCATTAATATTTATTATTATTATATGATAATTATATATATTATATATTTATATTATTATTAAATTTATTATATTATTATTATATATATTAATATTTATTATTTTATTATTTATTTGATATAGATAATATGTTAATTATTATTATATTTATATATATTTTATATTATAATATATTATATATAATCTTTAATTATTTAAAAATTATATTAAATATATATATATAATATAATATTATAATGTATATATTTATATATTTTTTTTATATATATATTAATTAGATATTTTATTATATTATATATTGTTATTATATTTTCTATTATATATTTTTATCTTTATTTCTATTTTTTATTTATTTGGTATATATTATATATTATATATAACATATACAAATATATATTATATTTTATTAATATATATTTTTATATATAAATATATTATTTTATTATATTATTATTGAGATATTAATAATAATATATATAATATACATTATATATTATTATATATAATATATAATAATTTAATATATAATAAATATATATAAGTATATGAGTAGAATTGTTTTTGTGTTTTTCGGCATTTTTTTTTACTTGTATTTATGTTTTTATTTTTATCTTTGTTTTTTTTTTTTTTTTTTTTTTTTTTTTCTATTTTTTTTTTTTTTTTTTTTTTTTTTTTTTTTTTTTTTTTCTTTTTTTTTTTTTTTTTTTTCTTTTTTTGTTTTATTATATATCTTAAATACTTTTGATTTTTCCCAGTATACGTTATTATATTCCTCAGGGGATACTTTCTTGAAGCCATTCATTGACCTCAAAGGTAATTTCAAACTCCTCTTAAGGGAAGATGGTCTTTTTTTATGTTACATACGAATGGAAGGAGACGGCTAGGTTGTTGGTTGGCAGTGGGGAAGTTGGGGGCGTGAATTAAAAAGTGATTTGTTTATGTGTTGTTTGGTGGGTGTTTTTTGCTTGAAGTATAGTGGTGTATATTGTTATTTTATCTGGTCGGAAGAATGATTCTCAATATATAAGTGATTGTAAGTCCTAGTTGTTAATTCATTTAAAATAATTCATATTGTTATATCTCACTAATTTTTTAGTCAGTAATTATTACTTTTTTTTTTATTGTTTTTAGCTTGCGTTTAAAGACTTCTTTAGTTACTATTTTATTATTATTTATTATTATTATTATTATTATTATTATTATTATTATTATTATTATTATTATTATTATTATTATTTATTATTATTTTTATTATTTTTATGTATGTATTGTTATTATCTATTATTCATATTTTTTTATTATTATTTATTATTTATATTTTATTTTTTTTTTTATTTTTCATTTTTTTGTTTCTTTAAAATATTATTATAAAAATATTAATATTTAACAAGTAATAATAAATAATAACCAAAATAATAATAATATAGATAATATAAAATAATTATAATATATAATAATAATAATGTATAATGAAATAATAGAAAATAAAAATTATTATTAATAATAATAATAAATTATAATAATAATAATAATATTAAATAATAATTATAATTTATAATCATAATAAAATTATAATAATAATAATAAAAAGTTCAATATAGTACTACCTTGTAGTCATAATCTGCTAATAGTAAAAATAAAAAAAAGAAAAATACTACTCTGCTACTATCATATATTATTATTATTTAGTTATTATTATTATTATTATTATATTACTTATTATTATTTATTATTTTATATATTATTATATATAATTATTTATTTTTCTTTGTTTATTGTATTTTGTATAAATAACTTATACACATACACACAAGCTCACACACACACACACACACACACACAACACACACACATCACACACAGCACACACACATAACTAACACACACACATCACACACGCAATATTTTTTTTATTTTTTTTTTTTTATTTTATTATTTTTATTTTTATTATATATTATTTTATTTTTATAGGATATCAAGAATATTATATATATATATTTTTACATATATTTTATTTCATATATTTTTTTATATTACTATTTAGTTTTTTTTCTTTATTTTATTTTTTTTTATTTTTTAATTTTATTATAATATATATTTATTATATTTTTTTTTTATCTATTTTTTTTATTATTATTTTTATTTTTTTTTTTATTTTTTATTTTTTTTATGTTTTATATAATTTATTCTTTTTAATATTTTATTTATATTCATTTTTTGGATTTTTTATTTTTATGAATATGTATTTGTAAATTTATATTTATAATTTATTTTTTTATTTTTTTATTTTTTTTTTTTTATATATATAATTGTAGCTAATCTGCAGGTTATCCAATTATTATATTAGTTTTAATTAATATGAATAATTTTATAAAAAATTAATAATTATATTAGTTCGAAAATAGAGTCAATGAAAAATCGAGCATCCGGTTTTTTGCGCGTCTCCGGTTTCGCCTGGAGATGCATTCCGGTTTTCTTTTTTTTGGTACCTTCTTTCTTCTACCTGTGTGACCTTTTTTGTTCTTTTTTTCTGTTATAACTTAGTTCCTCTCATATTGTTCTCTCTTACCTTTTTATGCTTTTTTCATATATTCAGAAACCAAAGATTTTATGTTTTTTTATTGGATAACTTGTGGTGTTTTAACGTTAAATAAGTTATTGTACTGTTGAAGATTTGTATTGATGAGATGAGAGAGAGAGAGAGAGAGATGACGAGAGAAGGCTTGATGAGAGATAGGAGAGAGAGATCCGAGCTTTTTTTTTTTTTTCAGAGAGATTGGATAGATATTGAGAGAGAGAGAGAGACGTGCTTGTTGTGTTATGTTGTGTTTTTTTTTGTGAGAGAGAAAGAGAGTCGTGCTTGTGTGTGCATTGTGTTGTCTGTGTGTGTGTGTATTGTTGTGTTGTGTGTTGTGTGAGTATATGTAGATACGATGTCTGATTGAATTCGATGAGAGATGAGAGAGAGACGAGAGGAGCGTTGCTTGTGTGTGTATGTGAGAGAGAGCGTGCGTGTGTGTGTATGAGGTGAGAGATTGTAACGCGCGCGTTGTTGTGTGTTTTTTTTTTTTTCTTTCTGTTTTATTTTTTTTTTTGTGTTTTTTTTTTTTGTGGTTGTTTGCTGTGTCGTGTTTAGTGTGGTGAGAGATGAGATGGAAAATGTGTGCATTAAAATTTCTTCTGGATAATGTCAAGTAGATAATGTTAAGTTAAATTAAATAATATATATGAAATATATTAATTTAAAAATCATGATTAAGGATCTAAGTGAAATTATTTTTATTAATATAATAATGTATCTCTTTTCTTATGTATCATGATTTCTAATCATAATCTTGGGGTGAAAGGAAATTTAAAATTGCAAAAGTGATGGAAATATATATTATTTCATTACTATAATATTATATTATTGCTATAATTAATTTATAATATATATATAATATTATATATTATATATATATTATATATATATATATATTATATATATATATATATATAATATATATATATAATATATAGTATATTTATATGTGTTGTGTATGGTGTGTGTGTGTGTGGTGTGTGTTGTGTGTGTGTGTGTGTGTGTTGAGAGGAGAGAGAGAGAAGGAAGAGAGACGAGAGAGAGAGAGAGAGAGAGAGAGAGAGCACTTTCTCTTGCTTCTTTCGTATGATTGTTGTATTTCTGATGTGTGTGATAATATGGTTCCGTTTTTTTTTGTTCTTTCCTTTTTAAAAATCTTACGAAAGGGAGTTTAAAGACAAAAAACTGTCTCTTTTCAACAAGATCTTGCTCACAGTTATTCTCGTATACACAATATACAAACAAGAAAGACACGATGTCCTCTCTTTTGTAGAAAATTCTACTCCTCATCCCTACTACTCACACTACTATCTACACACCACACTACCACATATATTTATATATATATATTTTATATTTTATTTTATAATATTATGTATTTTAAAATATTAAACTATCCTTACATGTTATTATTATTTTTTTTTTTTTTATATATATATTTTTTTTTTATGAGTTTATTTTATTATTTTTATTATTTTTATTATTTTTTTTTTATATATTTTTTTATTTTTTTTGTTTTTTTTTATACTTATTTATTTAGCACATATTTTTTTTATTTTATGTTGATTTTACAAATATCGTCGAATTTGATTTGTTTGTTAATTTTGGTACTCATAATGTGATGTGGATCCAAGCTTCTTTTTTCTCTCTCTCTCTCTCTCTCTCTCTCTCTCTCTCTCTCTCTTGTTAGTGCTTCTTCTTCTTCTTTAATTTTATTTTTCTTAATTTATTTTATTATTTTTTTTATTTATAATTATATTTTATATTAGTATATACATTTATATTTTATATATTATATTTTTTTTTATATATATATTAATATTTTTATTATTATATATACATTCCCTTTATTAATATATATATGATATAGTTATATATATATCGAGGTGGGGCACCCCCTCTATTTGGTGGGTAATCCGCTTAGCGCACTCCCGCACCTCGAGGAAAACATAGTCCGCTAGCGCACCTCCGCACCATTCAGACCATCAAACCTCCGCTATCGCAAGTCCGCACTCCGCACGTCTCCCGCTAATAATTTGCGACTTCACAAAAGGTTTTTATATATTAAATACTAAATAGTTAATATCCTTACAAAGATTTATTTATAAATATATATATAGAAAAATTGAATGAATATTTACAAACATCTCAAGATTTCCTCTTCCTCCTTAATGTCTTCGTCAAAGGAACAAGAATCCAGTATTACCTTTCAAAAAGCAATTAGCTGCTTCAAGAATTAAAGGCAGTTAAGGCTGATCTTTGCCCTCAAAATATCCCCACCACGTACTAAATATTCGCTCTACAGCAGCAGAACTAGGGGAGGTGTATTATATATGAACAAATTCAACAAATTCTGCCTATGCTGAAGGGGATGTCCTTTGGTGAGAGGAGTGCTTGTGTTATTCGCTTCCAGCAGTCCATTGCTAACTTAAGGTCCTCACCTAAATCTTCATTCTGCCTCCCTCTTGAAATTTTTTTGACCACCCTGTCCACCCATAAGAAGTTCTATTTCGTTCAAGATTTTAGTAGAATCCATGGAAGCCTCGACGCCTGCAGAGTCGATGCAATTATGATTGATTCTAATGTATACTGTACTCTGCATATATTTATATATATATATATATAGAATATTATATATTTATTTTAATTTTATTTTTATATTTTTTCCTCTATATATTATATTATATATATTTTATATATTTTTCTATATTTTTATTTATAATATATATATATATAATATATATATATTATATTATATTTTTACTATTATTTTATTTTCAAATTTTATTTATATTTTTTTATATTTTATTGTAATTTTATTTTTTTAAAATTAATTCTTTTATTTTTTTATTTTCATGATATTTTTTACAATAATTTGTTTATTATACTGTTTAGGTAATTTCTCTATTTTTTTTGTTTTTTTTTTTCTTTTTGTATAATATATATTTTTTATTTTTATATTTATATTATATATATTATATATATAAATATAGTTATATTATATTATATATATATATATATATTATATATATTTATATAATATATATTCATATATATATATATATATATATAGTATTTCTATCTCAGTTATTTTATTTTTTTTTTGATCTTGTTATTACTAACCATAATAAAATATATATTATATATATAATTTTATTATTATATGATATTATATTTTTATTTTTTTTTATTTATTTTATTATAATATTTATATATTATAATTATAATATATTATTATTTTATATTTTATATTTATATATATATATATATATATATTTGGGTTTCACACAGAATCGATTAAAATATTATTAAGATATTGCCTAGTTTTTATAGCAATAATATAATTTATTAAAGTTATAGATGAGGGCTAATAGCCATCAAAGTCTATAAAATCAAATTTAAATTTATTTATTTTTATTTTTTTTTTTGGTTTACTATATTTATAGTTTTTTTTTAAAAAGTTTTAATTATTAAAAAAAATCAGTTTTATATTAGACTAAAAGTATAACTAGTTATAAACTTAAAATAAAAATATATTCTTTTTTATAATTATTAAAATTTTACTTGGTCAGTATTTTGTTCATTTTTCAAAAGATGGTGCGGACCAGAATAGAGCGGAAACTTTTTTTGACTCCGCACGTGCAAGTCCGCTAATTTCCTGACGACTCCGCACCTCCGCTAGTCCGCACCTATTCTGGTAGTCCGCTCGGAGCGGACTAGCGGACTTGCGGACTAAAGAGCGCGAAAGTGCCCACCTCTGATAATATATATATATAATATTATATAATATTTTATATTTATATGTTTTTATTTATATTTTTGTTATTTATTTTATATTATTTTTTTTATTAATATATATATATAGTTATATTATTTTTTATATTATATAGTATATATATCATATTATACTTATTTGTAATAAATTATATATATATATTAATCATATATATTAATATTATATATATATATATTTTATTATTATACTCTCTTCTAATAATAGAGTATATCAGACTGAGGAGAGTGAGATCTTCACTAGTTCTCTTATGTCTCCTGTCTCTACGTCTGAGTCTTGCATTTAAATCTAAACAAGCCACTTTTCCTTACATTGCAACCTGTTATTATTACAACTACGGCTACTACAACTCTATTATTACTACTACACTATGGGCGTAGCGTCAGATAACTAGAAGGAGGAATTGGATTTTGAAATTTCCTTTTAGTATTTAAAAATAATTTAGGGAGAAAGATCTTTTATTTTTTGTTTTTTATGATATATTTTATATATTTTCTCATATATATAAAAAAGATATTTTAGTGGTGGGAGATGAATCTCTATTCCTATGCTTTCATCACACATGCACACACACTCGCACACAAACTATTACATTTATTTTATACTCGTTTTTTTATATATATATATAATTATATATTATATATTATTTTTATCTTTTTTTTATTTATTTTTTATTTATATATATTTATTTTTTTTTATTTTATTATTTTATATATATTTATTATATTATATATAATTATATTTTTTTTTACTATATTATATATATATTATTTTTTTTTATTTATTATTCATATATATATTAATTTTACCTAACCTTGACTAAAAAAAAATCAAACTAGATTAGCTTTTTTTACTATACAACAACAATTCAAATATGCACAAACGATGAAGTCTACTTCCAAATTTCTTGATCAGTGTTAAGGTATTCTTTATATACAATTTTATATCATGCAAGATACTTTTATAAAGCAGAATTTTACACAATAGAAACTTGGCTTATTTTCAAGCTCTGTACTGTTTAAAAGCTAGTTTTTGTTTTAATGGACAAACCATCAGTCAGGAAACAGAAAGCTAAACAACAGTTTATATATATATAATATATATTATAATATATTATATTATATATATATATTATATATTATATATAATATATATATATTATATATATATATATATTATATATATTATATAAGATATATAATAAATATATATATATTATATAAATATACATATATATATATATATATATATAATATATAATTATATATATATATATATTATATTTATATGTGGTGTGTGTGTGTGTGTGTGTGTGTGTGTGTGTGTACTTTACTTGGTAGCCTCCAGCCTCCTCCAACGAAAAGCTGGAGATCCCGATAAATTGTGCCACCACAACAGGCTGGGCTCAGAGATCTATTAGAACGATTGTTTCAAAGTTGCGTCTGATGTTCGTCAAGTCCGAGCAGTTTAGTAAGAGATGTTCTGTGTAGTCATTTGTGAGGGAAGGGACATCTTGGACAGTAATTGGAGAGGATGCGTTACAAATTTAAAATTTATATACCTGAAGGGGGGAGGGATGGTGCCCAGAACGGAGACGGGGTATCATTACTTTGATTTGGCAATCCAAAGTTTGTCCAGAAAGGGATATTTCTGGGGGACGTGCTTTGAGTATTGTGTTATTTCTGTATGCAGAGATTATTCAATGAGTTAATTAAGTATGGATGTGTGTTTGATAATGGAAGTTTCTGGAGGCTGAGGGTTGGAAGCGTGCTATTTATGTTAGAATAGCACAATACAAGTGTGATTTTTTTCCTTCTTTTGTGAAGGGGGTTGTTGTAGTGTTTGATGCAGGAGGTGATTCGTTGAGAGTGATTTACTGTAAAAAAAAATTGCCAGCCTATCAAGTCAAGATGAACTTTCATAGGAAAAATCTTTGTTTCGGTTAGTAGGTGGTGAATGAGTGTGGAGGGAAGGTAATCTAACATATCCTAAAAGCTTTGCTTTGTACGGCTTCTAATTTCTGAATATTGGACTGTGATGCTGCTGGTGCCCAGGCAGGTGGTGCGTAGATTAAGAAAGGGGGAGGAATTGTATATATATATATATATATATATAGTATATATATATATATATATATATATATATATATATATATATATATATATATATATATATATATATATATATATATATATATATATATATATATATATATATATATATATATATATTCTCTAATGAATCAAACTAGGCGAAAAATTTTACGAGCTCTCAGAGAAGTATATTTGCTTCTCTTCAGTCTCTGACTGTGTAATAATGGGCAGTTTTTGTCTTCCTGTGAAGACGAATCCTTCCTCAGAAACAGAAATGCACAAACTTTTACAAATATATCTAGAGAAACATTCCCTCCTGAATCAATCAATCGTAACGTATAAATCAGGTCATATTTAAACTATGATTCGTTTATTAACTTTCTATTGTGGTTCTTAACTCTTTTTGCAGAGGAATGACGAATTGGGTCATTTTTAAATAACTCAAAAAGCATTTGCTAGAGGTCACATGAGGATAAGGGATAAGGAGTTAGATTAGTAATGAAATGGATATGATACTCGCTTCAAGTTTGATAAGCAATCCGAATACAGTATTGAAAGTTTCAAAGCAAATAAATATACACACATACGAACGAAAACACACACACACACAATACACACACACACACACACACACACACTCGCACACACTAACATTCTTGGAGTTAGCTTGAGAATTTACTAATTGATTCTTTATTTTATTTTCATTTTATTCTTACATAATTTTGTTCAATTTTTTTATTTGATAGAAAAAGGAGGGGGGGGACTTGAAACTTACGTACAATGTTTTATTTATATAATATATTAAATTTATTAGATTTGAGGAAACCTTACTATCAAAATAATATCATAATTAAATTTCATATATATATTGAAGCGGCGCACGAAAACGCGAAACCGTTTCAATGATAAATGCGAAAACGGTTAAACACCCAAATTGAAACTGAACGAAGTTACTAAA
>JABUQX010070868.1:0-15000 GCA_015478945.1 Trachelipus rathkii
GATTCTGGATCAGCTACCGACATCTGGGATTCTGATACTTATATACCTTGGAATTTACTGACTGTTAAATACTAATACCAGTTTTATTATATTAAGAATGTAGATACTAGATAGCAACCACAACTTCCTGAAAAATAAATAATATGTACATAAAGTAAAGTTATACAGCTAACTCTAGAACCCGTAATTGTTAAGTTTATTTAATTCTGTTGAAAATTAAAGTCCTCAATTTCTAATTTCTTTACAAAGTATATATTGGTATCAGTATTGGCTTATTTACCATACCCCGATACTGATCCTTGACTTCCATCCTAATTATATATTACTTATTATTATTATTATATTATTATTATATTTTTTCATCATCATTATTATTCTTTTCTTTCTCATGTATTTTTGTTATTCTCAGTTTTGTAAGTGAATTAATATATTATTCATATATATATTATCATATATCTATATATTTTTTTATAAATTATTTAATATATTGAATATAATATATATAAGGTATAACAGTCCGGCAGGGTGACAAATAATTCTGATGCTATTAATAAATATGTATTATACTATATATCTGCTAGGTAATATACTTATTCTAAGTGATATTCTTATCAATAATTCAAGTTTCATTACTATATAAGGGTATATTCTAGTGAGTTGAATTAGTTTTTATTTATTATTACCTTACTTGAGGTAGTTATATACTTAATATTCTATTATATAATTAAATTAAGTCATTTATTATATATATAGCCCGACGGGATTTTTATATGGTTACATATAGTAAATAATATAATAACTATATATATTATATATATTATCCATCCCACACCTATATATTACCTTATAATATTAAATATATACCATAGAGTAGAATAATTTTGCAGGAGTGTGTAAAAGGAGGGCGTCCTCTGACAAGTACGTAGATACGAGTAGAGGTTTATGCGTTGTAAGTGCAGGACAGTCCTAGTTTGTGAAGTTATGTTAGAGTAAACTAGTTGGCAGCTGGAAACAAGTCGTGTGCGTGAGGTGTTTTTAAATATATATAGTAAGGGTTATTAATATGTAATGGACTCGCAAAAGGGAACGGATATAAATGAGTGTTTAAGTTAGGAAAGGTGTTGTGGAATGGCAGGGGAAGGTTGGCTGGTGCAATTAAAATCGGTCCTGGTGTGGCGATTGGTACAAGGGACTGGTAGTCTGGTGAGCTGCGCTAAGGGTCTGGTAACCATGAGGGGTAATGTGGTGTCTACCGATTGATCTTAATGATATAGTAAGTGGAGAAGACTATGGTCTGGGAACTGAAAAGAGGTGTAAAATAGAATTAAAAAAGCTCTCAATTTATTCACGTATCAGATGCCATTTAGGGCGTGTTTAGGTGTGAAAGAATTGATAAATAGAGGAATGACCATATTAGAGAGTTTTGTATACTGTAAGATTAGAAAGGGATGGGAATATGAAAGAATCAAATGAAAGTACGAATTGGATGGCTTTGGGCCGTCCATTGGATGGACATAGGATGAAGGGTACTAAGTTGGTCTGGTGTACAGCAAGTGGCAGCATGGGTATAATAGGTCGTTGGTAGGGTATGCTGTTGTTGGGGAATCGGACTACCCCGTTGCTAGGACTACTTCTAGAAGGAAAACGTGAAATTGAGCATCATGTGTTAATGGTTTGGAAACAGAATTGGTCTATGAATGAAGAGTATTACAGGTGAGTTTGGCAGAGGCCGAGAAATAAAGGTGCATAATAGGCAGTGAATGGTGGGCTTTTGTGAGGGGTATGGTTGTGGCCCCCTGGGCCAGGGGATGAACCCCTAACACATTGGATATCCATAGTGAGGGTCCGTCGCGGTCCGGTGAATCTCTAGGGTGATTTTCTGACTGCGAACGAGTTCTTTACTAATAGGCTATAGAGTGGGCGGGTGGACAAGCCTAGCTGGGATATATCTTCTTTTCGACCTTTCGTCATATTCTTCTACTCTTTTCTTTTCTGATGCATGTCACGGACCTTACCCCTTACCCCCATTCTTGGAGAGGAAGAAGGAAGATAATAATAATAATAAATAATAATATATATTTGCATGTATATTGTAGTTTTTTCTTTGTAAATAATTTTTATTATATTTTTAAGTGTTGTCGGTTGCAGTTATATATATACTATATATTTTAACGGTATTATATAGTATTTATGGAGGACTATAATAATTATATATGGGTATATATTATAGGGTACTTACTATAATATAAATAATATATATACTTCAGCGGTTGGCCTATATATATTTATATATATATTCTTAGGTGAGGCGTATCGGTGTACTCTATATATAATAATATATATACTCCATATACTTATATTTAATAATATATATATTATATATATATATATATATAATATATATATATATATAATATATATATATATATATATATATATATATATATATAATATATAGTATATATATATCTTTCTTTCTTTCTTCTTTCTTCCTTCACTTCCTTTTTGTTTCCGCCAAGACTGGAGTAAGGTGCGTGACAAGCATTGGAAAAAGAAAAGCACGTAGAATAAATATGCTCAATCAAGAACAAGAATAAGAAAGCCCAGCCCTTTTAACCCCGCCCCTCTGTATCCAATTCGGCGATTTTATTGTGTAGGAAAGAAAACTCGCTTTAGTCAGAAAATCACCCTAGAGAAGGTTCAGTGTGACCCGGCGACGGATCCTCACTCACTGGTAAATCGGGTGCGGTTATTAAACTTCATGATACTGTTTCGGCTACTTATATATATATTATTGGGTTGATACTGTGTGAGTTATTTAAATTATTGTACTTAGGGTTATAGCCTTACACTATATATATATAGAGGAGATAACATAGCTTTCTATTATTTAATTATAGTCACCAATATATATATATATAATATATATATATATATATACTAGTTGAGTACATAACTTATTATATTAATACTATATTATTTAGGGTAGATATCAGCCCACGAAAAAATGTACCTAAGGTTCCTTTACAAGGCATATTTGTTGGTGCCAAAGTTATTCGCGGCCCAGACTGGGATTGGGGAAATCAGGATGGAGGTGAAGGTATGTTTATATTTTAACTTTTTGCTAAAATGTATAAAGTTTTCTATAGTTCTCTGGATTTATTGAGAAAGAATTATTTTCATCTATTATTTCTATTATTTTCCTATTTAATATATATACCGTATATAAGTTTCACTTTGATTACCTATATATAAGCTTTTAATCAAAGTTTTTGGTTCCTCAATTTTTTTTAATAGCATCATTTGATATAACGAACCATTATTAATTCATGCTTTAAAGTTTAGTCATTAGTTATGCTAGTAATAGTTTTAAAGAAATTATAATGTACCTCTGTACAAAGTACTCCACTTCCACTTTAGACTCAAATAAAATAAATGCTCGACAAATCAATGTTTGAAAAAAAAAAAAAGGAAAATTTACCCCAAAGCCTTGTGATACATTGAGATAATCCCATTTCATTAGCCTTAAGCCGAATAGGCCCGTTCAGCGGCCAAAACTGTACATTCTTCCGCTCTTTTATGGTCCTTAACATAAATCTCATACAGTCCTTATCTTCTCTCATTTCTTTCATTTCTTTCTTAGTCAGCCAAATCTTCTACCCATTTTATCTATTTTAATTGAATGAAAGATTGACTCGACCTTTGAATGCTGTTGGTAGTCTGTCCTGTCACCTCATTTAAATGTCCGTCTGTTGGACCAGGTGGATAATCAACAAGCATTCTAGCCATACCTTACATATATATATAAAATCTCTGATTAAGGACCATTGCCTAAAATTAGTCTTGTTTACTTAGTATCTATAATTCATCGTTGAGAAAGTATAATATGTGCTCTATTATAGGATAATCTTGCACTACTATATAAAATTGTCAATATTTTATTTTAACTTTAACTTTTTTGATTAGAAAAATGTTAAGAAATGTATAGTAATAGAATGTTAAAGGCTTAATATTTAAGAAATAATATTTTATCACTTAGGGTCGCTATGCAGTGTGAAAAAGATATGAATAAATGAAGGAAGTGACACGTATTGGAGAAGAGTTGTAGTGGTGTGTAAGACAGTGGAAAATGATTACTAATGTAAAGCTTGGGTTGGCATGTAGTTGTGGTCATATCGTGTGTTAGAGATGTAATGATAGTCGCGTCTTTTGGTTAAGCGGCTATAGATAGGGTTGAGAGATGTGTTGGTAATGGGCCTGGCTGGGCAGATAGAAGAAAAGTTGATTGAGTTCGAGTAAAGGAATATCTGGACGGAGAGAAATTTATGAGTTGTCCGAAGAGCGCTAGAGAAGGCTTATATAGTGAGGAATGGCGTTGTTTTGATGATTGGTTATGGTTGTGCCGCGGCACCTGGGCCACGGGGATGAACCCTACAACTTGACGCACTATGCTTATCTACGTGCACAGGCAGTTCGGTGCGCAGTTCGCCGTAGGAGAAAACTCTATGGCTGGATTTTCTGACTGCGTACGAGGTTTCTGGCACTATTGAGGTCATAACGCCGGGGAGGCGGGGAGGTTAGATAAAGCGCTGGAGGCGTGTTTTCCTTCTCTTCGACACATCCTATGTCATATTCTTCCAACTGCCTCTCTTCCTTTTTCGCGAGCTAATGTTCTTTGGGGGATTAAAAGAGATTGCGCGATAGTTTTTTGTAGTTATTACTTAGAGTTGCTAACAAGATTTCTAGGTCACTCTCTGTCAAGGTGGACTTGAATTAAGCCAGAATTTAGCATGGAATTACATATCTCTTACACTGATATTTCTTTAAAAATTATCGTAAATTTCTTGAGAGCAATTTAAGATTAGGTCTCAGTAATTACTTAGTTGGTATACACTATAAGCATTAAATATTTTGGTTTATTTGTAATAAATGTAAATTAATTGTTTCGTAAGTAGTATTTGAAAAACTACGGATTAATAATATACAACAAACATTTTAGACCATCATAATTAACTGCTTTCATTATTAAATATTTGAATATTTTAAATATTTTTTTCGTGAGAGATTCTTTTTGCTATTTTACAGTTGAAAATACGGGGTCGAGTTCTGAAATAACGAGGCTCTGGAAGGCTAATGCTACGTGGCGACTATGCTAGCTATTTGTCGTATTACATGGTTAAGTTTATAACTACATGGTCTACAGAGTTGGACACTAAGGGCGCAGAAAGTTTACGTTTTTTTTTGTTCGATATTTATATTCAGCACCAGTCCTATTCTATAATTCTTTGGCATTATGAGTAGGGGTATTTACAAATCACCTTAATTCTCTTTATTCATTAGGAAAACCTGAAGGTTCATACCTTATAATTATTATTTCTCTCCAATATATTTTCTTTTTATATTAAATTGCTATTTGTGACAACTTTAATTAATTAAGTTTAATTAATTAAATTACTCAATCAATTAATTCAATCAAAATTAGCAAAGTTCTATACTTAACAATTATTTATTTATTCCTGGGATAATAAATATGATTAATTGACTTATTATTATTTATCTATTTATTAATAATTATATTATTATTATTATTATTATTATTCAGTTATTGTTTTTAACACGTAGTGGTGTGAATGCACACATGGGGTTAGTAAGTGCCTCTTCTGCTTAACCCCTTCAGCTTCCATTCCTGGTGGGTGAAAGAAGTACTATCTGCTGTTTTCACTCTGGGGAGCGAGCATGAGAAACAAATTATGGCTATAGAAGGATCATGCGTGGAGGTTTTTATGGCACCTTCAAAAATTGACATAGAGTGATTTTATTAAAAATACTTATCAATTCTTTTCTTTATTAGTACTTATATTGCATAAATTCACATAGGTCCTTTTCTAGAGCGTGTGGCAATATTTTTGTTATGTTGGTGTATGTCGGTATGGTAAATATCTTTTTCTTATATATATATATATAGTGAGTAGTATTTAAGTATGAGAACCTTAGGTTGGAGCTAGTTACACTTATATATAATCCTCACATATTTTGGCAAGACCGCCACAAATTCAGTGCAGCCAATTTCGGTCTCTGCCGGGGTATTTGGTGTTCGTCCCACGATAGCGTTCCGTCCTCTTTCTATTCTCTCGGTAATCACTTTTTCATTCTGTTATGGGGAGGGAGGGACTAAGTACCCTGTTTCGTATTATCATACCGTGCGTTTAATTGCTCTTTGTAGCTGATAAGTAAAGCGATAGATTAGATATAATGGTGAGTATATCTATATATTATTATTTATTATATCTATATATATATTTATTATATATTAATATATTTCTTCTTTATTTTTGACCTCTATTTTTCTCCAAGATGGGTATGTAAAAGTTCCTATCGTTGCGTAAACGCAGCTCGGAAATAGAAAAGCAGTTAGGAACATTCCATAATTACGAAATTAAGAAAGCCCAGCTTACCTTAGCCCCTCAGTACTCATTTAAAAACTTCGGAGTAGAAACTGCGAATTCGCAGTCAGGAAAATCTCACCGTAAATTAAGACTTCATTGCCGCACATATCGCGAATGGACCCTCACTTATCGGTAATCGTCAAGTTTCAGAGTTAGGGTTGGTGCCTTTTGGGTCATCGCAGGTGGGGCCATAGTTACGCCAGTGATCCCTCCACTGAAAAATTTCGCGATCTCCGGAGCTCGCCATTCACTTCGCTTCTCTGAGGCGCACGGTAGTTCTTCTCGCTCATATCCAAACTCAGATTTCTCTTTTCACTCTAATCACATTCCTTTACTGACTTCAATCCACTTTTCTTACTGTTCCTCCAGCCGGTCGGCATTCCCAATTCACACTCACGCCTACTTGCTAAGCTGTCATAAAAATAACAGGGGTGTTCTCGTTTTTCATTTTTTCCTCTTGACCAAAACCATTTCAACATAGCTTTTGCCCTATTGCTATTACCCCCTATACGTGACATACATTGCCAACTTCTTTGATACCGTTCTTCCTCCTTATCGAATTCTTCTTCACAACCTAGCACACCCCTAGGAGATTGTCCATCTGAACAGATTGCAACTTAGATCTATACTCTTATTCCAGATAGACCATAGTCTCACTACTAATATCAAAAACTTAGGTAAAACTTAACATGACCCTCTTATGTAGAGACCCTAGCACACTCAAGTTAGTACGTTTACATTCACCAACGATTTAATTCACCAGCCACCTTCCTGGCCATTCACCAACTTCTCTACAACTTTACTGCTCGTCTCCGTTCCCTTCTTCTTTCAAAAAAACGGCGGCTAACATCATTTAAACTTCATACGACATTCTTGTTCCAGCTGCTCACCATTCTAACTAACTCACACTGAGGAGTGTCCTCACTCACAACCATAACCTCTCTTATCCCACGTTACTTTCAAGCCCCTCCTTTTTTTTACATGTCAAATCTCTCTACCAATTGCCTCATTTCAATACTCTCTTCCTGCTCCACATGATCCTGCCACCGGATAGTATCTGCCATTTATAAGTAAGGTGGGCACCCTCCACTTCATCTTCCGTGATCTCCACCATTTCTAATTACCATTTTCGCTGCCATCCACCTCTGAATCTCTTTCATAATCCAATCCATAATAAAATTGAATGAACCAGGAGACATAACAAACCCTGCTTTACTCACCGCTTGTTATTTATCCTAAACCAAATCACTAATTGAAACCTTAGTATTCTACATCCATAGTTTTACGCTTCCTATCTGTCATACATTACTTTTTGACGGATCCATTCAGAAGCCCTATCACCAACTTACCTATATTTATCACTAACACTGCCCATAAACCTTCCTATTAATCTCTATCATACGCCTGTTGAGCAGAAATCCATAAAACTATAATACAATTTATTCTTTCTTTCCTCATTTTCTCTTCAATCAATTTCTTCTTTACGACTATTTTTTTCCTCCCTTCATCGATGCTCCTAAACGCACCTTGTTCTTTCTCCAATCAGTCCCTTCAGTCACTCGACGTCACTCTTTCGACTCTACATACGCAGCATTACCTTCCTCACACTCAATTAATTTATTCCCCTATAATTTTCTACAGCTCCCGCTTATCGTCCTTACCCTTATATAAGGGTAACTATTCTCGTTCTCCTCCAATCCCTTTGAACTATATAACTCTCATAAATCGCTTTTTCATCCTATCCAACATCAATCACCATCTCGCCTCCGTTCTTGATCATTTCCACCAAGTAATTTCAAATCTATACGTCTAGATTTATGCCATTCTTTCCATCAAACTTTTCTCTTACTCTACCCTATTACCTATCTTGACTATCCTTCCCAAAATCCTATTCCTTCTTGCACCATCAAACCCAACACATTCAACCTATCACTTACCTCTCATTATGTTAATATTGTGTCAGTTTTTCGAAGTGTTGCTTTCCTACATCTCCTCTCCACACCCCATTTTCATCAGTTTTACAAAGCACCATCCCTATTCATTATTTCTAAGCAGATTCCCCTTATTCTATTCTTAAACCTTCACGCTTCCTTCCAGAAAGCTCCTATTCCCTTGTAAGTCCCCATTTTTTATTTTTCATCCTCCTTCCCAAACTGTTCCATGTTATACCTTCTTGGTTTCTCCTACGTTATTACATTCCTTTTTAGTATTTCTTTTTTCCTCCTTATATAAATTCCAAGCAATCTTTCTTTTGATGATCTTTTCATCATTTGCTTTTTAGTTAACATTTCACCTACGCTTCTTTTTTACTTTTTCACCGCTTTCATCACCTCTTCATTCCACCATTCGCTGTTAACATTCTTATTCCTACTTTTAGCACATCCGCATACTTCCTTTGCACTATACTAACAATTTGCTTCCTTTTCATTTGCCCCCAGATTTTGTTCAGTATCAACTTGTTCACATTCAATCCCTAATCCAATCGAAGTTGGACTATGACTTTATTCCTTTATTGTCTTTGCTATCTTAACTTCTCACTTCTTAAATTTTACTCACTTCCTTTCGTATCCTACCTATTCCATCCAAGCCCCCCAATCTAACTTTAATTTTTAACATAGAACAATATCGTAATGATCCGATAATTCCCATTTTCCTAAACCCCTAACTTTGATTTAAATCAACACATTTCTTTTCAACATTCTCCTCTTCACAACACTTAATCATATTTCATAACTTTTCACTTTCGTTATATATCCATCTCTCACTTTACACTCAAACTCTAGTATACTTATGTGAATCCTTGTTGTTTAAGAAAGTTTAATTACTTACTACACATACCATACATCTTTGCTACAGAAATTCTTAATCACTCTTCCCTACCTATTCTATTTCTCCCGCCACCTACTTTTTCTTTATTGTGAACCAATTGTATAGTACCATCCTTTTTGATCACGTCTAATCCCAACCATTCAGGTCCCAAACCTATCATATTTCTAAGCTGCTACTTCACCCCCATCCCGATAATCATTATACAAATTCAGATTATCTCCATAAAAATCGTTCTCTCTTCAACGTTTCCTCAGAATGGACCATCGTCACAACCACACATACCTTGACTTTCAACTTAAATTTAACCATTAGAATTCTAGGACTCACACACCAAAGTCTACCATAGCTTCGTACCAAAGGTCACTCATCTAAATTGTCAACTCCTTCTCTTCACTCTCTCATTATATTCCACACACAGACACACACATTTCACACCACACCACTCAATTCCTTCGTTTTCCTTTCATCTTTGTTTAGTCACAGCAATATACCCTTCCTAATAACATCCATCACCTCTCTCTCTCCTTCTCCTCAACATTTATCCTTCTGACATTTCCATGTACCCATACGAATTCAATACAATTTCGCCGAAAGATAGAATGCCGTTTACGGCGATCACGACCCTCTCCGAGGCCTGCATTAGCATATATATATATATATTATATATATTAATATATATATATATTATATATATATATATATATTTATCATATATATATATATATATATATATCATATATATATATATATATATTACTCTTTTGACGATAGTGAAGCGTGTGTAAGAATAAATGGAGTTGAAAGTAATTGGTTTAATATTAATAGCTGAGTGAGGCAGGGATGCGTTATGTCTCCTTTTTATTCAATTTGTATATGGATGGGGTTATGAAAGATTAGAGGTAGGGGTGGCAGGGAACATTCCCTTGTAATGGAGAATGGAAGAGAGTGGATGGGTGCCTCTTACCTATTCATATGCGGAATGATTTGGTTTGTGGTGGCGAATCTGAAGAGAGTCTTGAGAGGATAGGTAGAGAGATTGGTGCGGGTCGTTTAAATAAGAGGGGTTTGAACGGTAAACGTAAGATAAGAAGTTAAGGTCATGGTTGGTGAGTGAGGACAGACCTCGGTGTGAAGATATGTTAGATGGTGAGCAGCATATTCATCTACTATTTTTCGGTTTCCGGTGCATGTTACGCACCTTACCCTCAGTCTTGGGGAAAGGTGGTGGGTGATGATGATACTATATATAATATATATATATATATATATCATATATATGTGTGTGTGTATATATATATAATATATAATTAATATAATATATATATTTATAATATATATATATTTTATATATATATATATATTATATATATAATATATATATATATATATATATATTTTATATATATATTAATATATATATATATGTGTGTGTGTGTGTGTGTGTATGTGTGTGTTCATAGAATTTTTATTAATATTTGCCAATGGTATCACTTTTAAAATTTGTTTAGTATTCACTATTTTAAATGTTATAGATTATTGATAAAGTTGGTGTGGTTCATCGAATTACCGATAAGGGAGACGTTCGTGTACAGTATGAAGGATTCCCCAGCAGATGGACAATTCACCCAGGTGCCCTTGCCAGGGTAACGTCATTCTCTCTTGGAGACATCGTTACTGTTATTTCTGATGCTTCAAGGGTTAGGGAGCTACAGAAAGGTCATGGTGAATGGATTGACTACATGAAAAGTGTAAGGATTTATCTTGTTAAAATATTTGAATTCCATTTTATACTCAGCCTTTATTTGTTTAATAAGTAAATAATTTCACTTTCTTAACTTTCCTTATTTTTTTTTTTCCAAAGCTCTTATAAATTTATAATTTTAGTCTGAAAATATTATTATTGGTCTTTGATGCGCCACTTTTAAAGGCTGCTTATTTATATACTGTATACACATATTTAAAACACGAGAGTATATATATATATATATATATATATATATAATATATTATATATATATATATATATATATTATATTATACTAATATATATATATATATATATATATATACTATATACTATACGGTATACTATATATATATATATATATATTTAAAAATATATATATATATATATATATATATATATATATATATATATATATATATATTATATATACTATATATATATTATATATTAGTATATATAATATATTTAGAACTCCTCGTGGCAACAGCAGAGGTTGCAGCTCACGCCTCTTACGAGATGTAGCTGTTCAAATCCTCCGCGTAGCAGTTGGAGTTTAATCTACCTTGGGGGCAAGATTTAAAACTCTACTGCGAACACGTTGGTGGCGCTGGTTTTGGGAATAAGCGGGCCTTAAAGTTCGATTTCCCTGTGGTCCCCGTGTTACCCCCTGCATAGGGATAAAGCACGTTAAAGGTATATAATATATATATATATATATATATATATATATATATATATATATTATATATATATATATATGTTATATATATATCTATATATATATATATATATATATATTCGGTGGGTGTGGTAAAGAAGAGGGGGGGGCCGAAGTCCCCACCCCGGATCAAAAAATAAATATATATAAAAATATCAAATTAGCAAATTTATTATATATATATATATATAAGTATAATATATATATATAATATATATATTATTTTTATATATTATTATATATTATATATAAATATATATTAAATATACTTATATATATATATATATATTGTGTGTAAGACAATTTTATAAATTTTTTAAATAGTTCACAATTTTTACATAAAACTATTTTCTTGATTTTTCATTGCTTAAATATCTTTCTTTCATTTTAATATTTTTGAAAAATCTCTCGCTGGAGTAACATGCGATATAAAAGCCATATATATATATATATCAAATACAAAAAAACATGTGACATTATATAATATATATTGTATTATATTTTTAAAATTATTATGATGTATTATATATATAATATATATATAATATATATATATATATTATATATATAAGTTGATATATGTGCCGAATAGTGAAAATGCCGAATACCGAATATTGGCAAAAAGTATTCGGCCGAATACCGAATATTTTCGGCCGAATAATCACTTCGCTATTAGGCCGAATAGTTTTATTTCAAATTTCGGTCATCCATTTAGGGAAAATAAAGAAAACTTACCTGGTCAGCAAAAAAAGGTGAAATTTTTCTTGGATGGACTTTTGTAGCAGAAATATAAATTCGGAGGTGCTGATTCATATATATTCTCGGATTTTGCTGTATCACATCCCGTTTTCGTTCATCATGATCCCTATTTTTGCATATTCCTAGGAATGACAAAATTCATGTGCGCACTACGTAGGCCGTATAGACGTTACCTTCCGCATCTATCTACAGTAGCAGCAAGTTTTACTGCGGTCGATATTCGCGAAGCATGTGGTAACTTTAGTTCGTCTACATTGTATGGATGCAAATGACCTGGATGATGTCTATCATCAATCTGAAATACACAGTCGGATGGTCCGTCCTTGTTCACCCAGGGTGAACTGACCGATTTCTATGAGAGTTGTATTTGCCGAAATTTGTCCTGAGCTGTGGCTTCGGGTTGCATGGAAAAATGACTACTGGAACCATGGCACAAGAGTAACATTTAATCGTAACAGAGAAGCATTGCTGCGGAGGCTCTTCCAGTCAGATGGTAACCTTGTGTATTTCAGTGAAGTTGCAGGCCTACTACTCTCGCTATGGGACTCCCTGCATACGATGCAGGTGAGTGGCGACCTGCTTATTGACACTTCCAAGAGCAGTTTAAGTGTGTGTTGTTACACACGAACAACAGATATGAATTCGGTTCCATTAGGGTATCGGTTACGGAATGAGAGAAGGAGTATGGCAAAATCAAGACAGTTTGGAGAGGCTACAATATCAGGTACATGGATGGTAAATATGCGTCATACATCAAATGGTAAACATTTTGCTCGGTCAGCAAGCAGGTTTCACAAAATATCTGCTTCCTGTGCTATTGGACAGCCGGGCGGCAAAGGAGGGGCGACAGAGGATCACTGGACCAAAAGAGAATGGCACCGAGGGAAACCTTGACCGCAGGTGACAGGAACATCGTACGTGGACCTCACTTGTAAGAGAGAAAACATACAACATCTTACCTCCACTACACATAAAAATTGGTTTGGAAACAATTTGTGAGGCCCTGGACCATGATGGTGAATGCTTCCGCTATATATGCTGCAACGTTTCCTGGTCTGAGTGACGAGAAGAAAAAAGCTGGGATATTTGTTGGCCCACAAATAAGAAAAAATTTAAAACCGGAACCCCTCCTCCGTGATGCTGCCCTTGCTACAGATACAATGACTGTGGTTAGGAGGCAAGAGAGTGGAATATGCTTTTTTCGATGTAGACAGAATTTTTCTGGGAACTGAAAGCCGAGAACCACTACATTGTACAGGAACTGCTAGACAGTTTTTATTCTCATGGATGTAGAATGAGTATAAAGTTGCAGTACTTACATTATTATCTATGAAAATTTCAAACGATAACCTAGGCGCGATGTTAGTGATGAGCAGGGTGAACGCTTCCATCAAGATCTAAAGTTCATGAAAGGACGTTACCAGGGCAAATGGGATATCAATATGATGGCCGACTATTGTTGGAGGTTGATGAGGGATATTCAGACGCTATGCACAGTATATCGTCTACGAAGGAAAGTTACTACCATCGTAGGTATGTTTAAATTAACTAAACCCATTCTTTTTATTATATTCATTGTTGTCCCATATTATTCTTTATTCATAGTTGTATTATTATATGTTTAACATATATCTATAAAGACATGTATCATATCAATTGCGATTTGTTTCTCTCCTTTCATATATCCAAAATTATAATATATATATATATTATACTATACTATTATATTATATATATATATATATTATATTATATATATTTATTCTAATATATATATATTATTATATATTATATATAGTGATGGTAAATGCCCGGCACTTAAGAATTGGCAAATGCCCCTGGCATTTATCTGGGCATTTGTCCCATTTGGGCATTTTACGAGGGCATTTTATACTTTTATTAATATAAATACGCTCATGAAAGAGCTATACATTCAGATACATACTGTACATACGCAACTACGTACATGGTTATTATTAAACATATATATATTATATCTATATATATATATTATATACCATATATATATCGTAGAACGCTGGGGTTAGGTTAGTGACCCCCCGCGTTATAAGGCGACATCGCATATAACTTTAACTCCCTTGAAAAATCATATAATTTTAATAATTTTTACCTTTGTAATATAAGGTTAAAATGTTTTCCATTTATTTTTCAGTCCTTAATTAATGTGAATAATTTGAACATACTTTGCTAATTACTAAATATGTATTTAACATATTTCATTGAACTAGTTTTAATTAGTAAGGATATTTATTACACTTACAAGTACGTACTGTCACATCTTAATTGGAAACAAAAAAAAGTTTTTTTAGATAAAAAAACATACAAATGTAATTGATGCCTAAAAAGTAGACAAAGTACTTTGATCATTGCAATTAATAGTGGTATTGTAAATTTAAAATTTTACCAGTTAATCCAATTGGGCGCACAAAATATTTTCTCTTCGAAGTGTAAATGAAAGTTGAAGGAGTTGGAGATGAAGG
>JABUQX010070868.1:20000-30534 GCA_015478945.1 Trachelipus rathkii
CTGGACCCAATAGTTCGGCCAAAAGCCGAATAGCGCGACATAATTCGGATATTTGTTTGGGCCGAATTAGCCGAATACCCGAATACCTTACGAATATTCGAGCACATGCCCTAATATATTATATATATATATATATATAGTACTATAATGTATATATAGTACGGTGGTATTATATATATGATATATAGTATATACTAATATATATATATAGATAGTATATATATATATAAATATATATACTTATATATATATTATAGTATATATTGGTGTTGTGGTAGGCTTTCTGATATGGAATAAAAAATATGATATGCATGACGATAGTGAAGCTTGTGTAAAAATAAAGGGAGTTGAAAGTGATTAATTTAATATTAATAGTGGAGTGAGGTTGGTTATTTAATTTGTATTATGGCATGGGGTTTATTGAAAAAGTATATAAGAGGTAGGGAGTTGACCTAGGCGGAAGGTGTTAGAAATGTGGAGAGTGGGAGGGTCCCTACTTATATAATCATCGCGGATGATTTCGTTCTGTGTGGCGAATATGAAGAGAGTTGAGAGAATAGGTAGAGGGGTTTTGAAAGTAAATGTAGATAAGAGTAAGATTATAGTAGCGAGAGAGGACAGTTCTAGATGTGAAATAATGTTAGATGGTGAGCAACTGGAACAAGTGTCTGAGTTTAAATATTTAGGATTTATGTTGGATTATGGATTATGTTGGATGCTGAGTATAGTAGGAAAGTAGTGAATGGTAGGAAGGTGGCTGGGGCAATAAAATCCTTAGTGGATGTAAAGGAACTAACGTTTTGAGGTCGCTAGGGTTTTGCATGAGGGTGTTGTTACCTATATTAATGTATAGTAATGAAACTATGGTATGGAATAAAAAGTAATTTATATATATATATAATATATATATATATATATATAGTATATATATATATATATATATATTTATATATATATATATAGATATATATAAATAGTATATTATCTTACAAAAAATTTATTATATCTTTATTTATAGATATAGTATATATATATATATATATCCAGATCTTAGGGAAAAGTGGCGTTATAGCCAAAGTATACCCAGATGGAGATTTAAGAGTCAATATTGAAGGGAAGACCTGGACGTTCAACCCACTCTGTGTTCAGATTGTTCCTCACAATTCTGAATATAACAACACCATGAAAGCCAATGAGAGACTTGATCAAACTGGTAAGATTTTGTTTTTAGATAATGTGGGATTATTATTATTATTATTATTATTATTTATTATTTATTATTATTGATTGATTATTATTTATTATTTTGATTATTATCATCATTCATCATATCATATTATTATTATTATTATTATTATTATTATTATTATTATTATTATCCCCCGGTTAACGTACCCCGCCTTGACGGGGTGGGGGGCTCAGTTACCTTTTCCGAATGGTATCTGTGAAGTGGTTGCACGTTAGTGTTTTTCCCCCTTTTTTGTGGTTCCCCTCCTTTCCGTTATGATTTTGCTTTATTTACTTGTTTTATTTTTGTTTTTCTATTGTGTATTATCCTTTAATTTGTATTTTCTTGTTTGTTATTATTTTTATTAGATTATTTATATTTTTATTATTAATTTTATTATTATTATTTATTATTAAGTTATTGATTATTATATTATTATTGGATGTATTTTTTGTTTTATTTTTATTCTTATTATTATTATTATTATTATTATTATTATTATTATTATTATTATTATTATTATTATTATTATTATTATTGATTATATTACTTATTATTATTATTATTATGTATTATTTTTCTTATTATTACTAATCCTAACCGGCATATAGTTTTTTATTGGTTGTTATTTATTATTATTAATTTATTAATTAATATATTTTTCATACATATTTCATACCCCGTCCCTTCCTCAGTTTATGTCCCTTCTCCTCCGTTTTTTGTACGTACTACCCCTACGTATCCCTGATCTCTCTCTTCTGAGAGTCTCCTCATTCCCCCCTACTTCCTGGTGGCTACCGGGCTAGTTGTCTCTGTGTGTGTCATGGGCCCATATTGCCCTCGTCTTCGTACGTGTGGGTGAGGGTACAGGTTAAAAACCGTTTTTTCTTGCCTTTTCTTCCGGGCCGCCTATGTAGGGTCCCCGAACCTTCCCTAACGTGTGAGGAGGCTGTCCTGCCACTTGGGCGCATAATCTTGGGGCTTCGGTGTAATCGCGTATTTTGGTTCGAGATCTTGGCTTTTCTTTCCATCTTGTGGGACTGGACCTGGGTTCCTGGCTTTCCCCGATGCACACCCATGGGCCCACCCTCCGGGTGGGTTTCTTCTAGATGGGGGATGGTGTTATGCTCTTGGCCTGTGTGGGGCTGTTGTACTGCGGTTACGACGCTCCCCGGGATTTATTGTTTCTTTCATCATTTGTGTTCATTTATTGCGGTGCTGATGTTTTTCAGGAGTATTTTTTCATGGAAGAAAGTCTTAAAAGTTTAAACAGTTTTCCGAAAGTCGGCAAATTACCATCTGCGGGTCCCCAACCGGTTCTCGGTCCCTGGGCCGTTCCAGCCTGCGACTAGTGAGAGAGGCTTTGAATCGCTTTCATAGTTGATGAAATGGTGTTGTGGTACTCTCATCACACACTATTGACCCTTATCGTCCTCAATTGACCGGTCCCGTTTCAGGACTAGCCGTCCCTGGAACAGGGGAGGTTGTTGTGGCCTCTAAGAATATCCCCTGCTCTTCCACCTTTTACGTCGGCCATCCAAGAACCCTTTTGCTGTCAGCTGGGTTTCATTCCTAACGCAGATAAAAGCCCAACTCCGGACGGATCCTGGCTTTCTCCGACCTCCCTCCAGGGTCCCGGGTCTTGATTCCTACCCGCTTTTACTTTTTATTTAGCATTCGAAACGTAATCTCAATTCCACTTTGACTTTCTGTAAGCCAGCTCATCCTTAGTGATCTTGTGAAGCTGCTTTTCAAAACTGCCAGCCACAGGCTAGCGCCAATGAGGAATGGTTTCCCTGCTTGGTTCGTGCTGCTCTCGTACCCAGAGCAACGTACTTCGCTTCCCTATCACATACTTGGAAATTTTTTCCATCCTTCTAAACCTAGTGATGTTTCGGTAACACGCTCGAAGGACAATTAGTTTGCGCGGAGTTCTGCTTGCCGATGCTCTCAAATTGACGATCGCTTACTCATTTTACAGGCTCACACGTGGTCTATCACCGACGTTTATCGGTTCCCCCATTAAGGAGAACCCCTCAACGACGAACCCTCGTCTATTACTTACCTTATCTGTGCATTTCCCTCCATCAAGTAAACTTGTTGCCATGCTCACGGTTCGGACTTATGTTCCCTTCCCGAGAAGATGTTTCAAGTGCCATAAATTTGGTCATTCCTAAAAATATTGTCGGTCTCCCCAGACCATCTGTCCGACATGTGGAAGTTCTCTCCACCCGAACTGTGACAAAGATCCTCCATGTTGTCCTAACTGCAAGGGCCACAGCCTTCTCTGTCCACTGCCCCTATTTTGCCTTGGAGAAGGAAATCCTGGAGCAGTGCGCCATTTATAAGTGTATAAGTCGTGACCGATCGAGAGGCTACCCTCCGGGCGAGGGAGAAGCTGGCTCATCTTCCTCTTTCTAATGCTGCTGCAACGTCCACTCCATCAGCGGTTGCCTCTCCCGTTTGCTCATGTGCCCCGCCGTGCGTTGTGTCCGGAGCTTGTTCCGTTTTCACGTTCGACCGTTCGGCTTTCCGTGCCGGTTACCGGATCACTGTTTCGGTGGTTCCTGTGGCTCTGGACAATTGTCCTCCCAACTCTCCTAAAATGGTCCTCCGGACCACTCGTCGTTCTTCGCCAACACACACTACTCTCTCTCATGTTCCTCTCCTTGTAGAGGTCCATGCAGCTCCCAAGGGAAAATCTGATTCTGTGACATGCTCCGTTCTTGAGGATCGATGGCAAACGCCATTGTGCCTGTCCGGATGTTACCTGTACGTCTCCAGGAAACGCCCTGCTTCTGTTTTGCCGGGCGAAACCCAATTCCTCTTACGGTTTGCGAAAGTCCGGTCCAGAGGTGATCTTCCCGGCCAGACAATCCCATCTCGCTTGCTTATTCGGAGCCCGCGACTCTTGAAGCAGAAGGACAGCCCGTTCAACTGGAGGACGCTGCCTCTTGCCTGCCTAAACGGCTCTGCCGCGCTGACAACTCCGCGTGCCGATCTCTTACCAGTGGTCAGGACCTTCTGCCTGTTTCTGAATAATTTCGCTACTCACGAGGACTAATCCCCGCTTCGCTTTTAACATTTAATTCCAACATTTATGAAACTTTCGGGATGACACGATGGACTTCTTCGACACTCTTCTTCCGTGGAAGAGTCAATCAGTCTGAACATTGGGGTCCGACTCTCAAGGGAAGGTCGAGGGGTATCGATGATACACCTCGCCCGCTCGCAGCTTTCCTTCGGGTAAGCCGTGCGCCGCCGCTCGTAGGTGTGTTGAAGGTGGGATGTTTTTTTTTTTTTTTTTTTTTTTTTTTTTTTTTTTTTTTTTTTTTTTTTTTTTTTTTTTTTTTTTTTTTTTTTTTTTTTTTTTTTTTTTGTTTTTTTTTTTTTTTTTGGCTGCTGGTGGACGCAGGAGGTTGGAGGAGTCTTTCCCCCGCCCCTTATGTCTTCGGACGACCATCGTGGGGCCCCTCTGATACTGCACGGGCGCGGACACGCTTCCGATATTTTGAATGCGGATGCCGATAACATCTCGCTCCTTCCAATGTGTCTATCCTCCCCTCCCGCTGACAACCATTTCATACTTGTCCTCCTCTCACATCTTCCCCAGCGCTCTGTTGGCGCACCTCCTGGGGGACAACGTCGCTCCTTCCCGGTACTGCAAGAAGTCCTGGCAGGGATCGCGTCCTGAGGGGAGCGAGATTGTTTCGAAATGTTGGAAAGTGCACGTTGGCGCGCCTCTTTGGGCGAGCCCTCTCTGATGTGCCGCAGGAACCCCCCTCGTAAAGACAGGGGCGTCCCACATACCCTGCTGCGTGATCTTCTCTCTCCCCAGGTTTGAGGTTCTGGTCGGTGAGTCGCAGCACGCTGCACGGGACATCACGACTTTGTCCTTTGAGAAGAAGCACATCCCAAATAAAATTGTGACCTCTTGTAACGGATCGTTTTGACCATGATAGTTCTCGTTTAGGCTCGTTTCATCCAATGGACTGCCGCAGATACTTTGCTAATCTACGAAGAACTTAAGAGAGTATGGTCGATCATGCAGCCCTTGGCTTTTTTGTACAGGAGTTGCCAACTTCGGATCTCGTGGACCTTTTGCAACCTTCAGTGGCAGGGAAACCCCTTCTTTCACTGAATCGTGGAGCCGCGACAGAGGTGGGCAGCGATCCTGCTTCACGAGTCCTGTCATTTACTCCCATTTTCCCGCTCTGCCACTCACTGCATTTGTACGGCTTCGTAATCCATTTGACACGCCGCCTTACGCTGTGCTCGGTGTAACCAGTGGCCCCAGTGTGTAAATTATCCAGGAAGGACCGTCATTTTCGCTGAGTCTCCCACCTCCCATTTAGGTCCTCGTGACTTTAACCTCTCTCTATCTCTATTATCTTCTGTTACGTCCCCCAAATGCAATTGGTTATTAAGTATATGCAGGATTTCTCAATTGGAATGTCTCACCAACGTGGCTTCCAACCTCTTGAACGACGTGTTCGCTACTGCACTGTCTTCCTGTGTTGACGTCTCCTTATGTTCCAGCAAAACATTATTGTTTTGGGTGGGAAAGGTGGTCTTTCCTCTGTGTACCTGACCACTTACCCATCATGATACATCGCCTCATGCCCCAGTCCTAGTCTACCAATCTTTATTCTGGCTAGCACATGGCAAAGCAGTACTTGGTCTTCCTTCATCAGGCCACCTTACTTTCCCATCTGTTTCTACAACTAACCGTGTTTTCCGTCGCCCGGCGGAATGCCTTCCACTTACCCTTTCGGAAGTAATCCTTAGGGCTGGCTACGGAGCAGAATACGGCCGTTCATCTGGGACCCCGGAAATCAACGACCCCCTGGTGGAACCAGAATGTGCTCGGGGCTAATCGTGAAAAGCGTAAGTTGTATAAGCTGTATAAACAGACTCCCTCACCTTCCAACTTGATTCTTTGTTTAAGGCTTCGGCGGCCCGCTTCCGGCGTATTAATCCGCCGTACGCGGCAACAGTTTTTTTCTCACATACGCTTCCACCGTTAATTCTTACGCCTGTATCATCGGTCCATAAAAAGGTGCGGAAAATCTCACGAAAACACCATACAGATCCGCCTATTATCCTCGTTTACTGCTCGCAAACCTCTGATGTCATCTCTGCTCCTGGGGTTGTGGCGGAAGAGTAAGGTTATCACTTCGCGTCCTAGCTGTTCCAGCGTCTCCCTGGATCCTGAACCTTTTCGTTCTGGTCGCTGCCGGTGGATTGCCTTGATTTTCTGTCCCACCTGGGCGAACCTTCCATACAACAGAGCTATTCAGCAAGCAGGGCCAGAGTTCCAAGACTTTCCTTCAAGCTTTTTGCGTGGATGGTGCACCTGGCACTGAACGGCATCTCCCTTCCAGATGCTCGGACAGTGCTCATTCATCTGCCACTGTCTTCCTTCTCGGTTATACTCTAATAGAAATATTGTGCGAGGGGTCTTCCTAACCCGTCTGGTCTAATGAGTAAATTGTCCCCCATCCAAACCTGGGAAGATCCTACTTCTTTCTTCCGATAACCATGCCTGCTATTTCCCTTTACTGCAATACATGTAAGCTCATGGAGAAGATTGTGGGCTTGTCCATCTTGTTCCCCCACGTTTGGCAGGCGACTCATGCCTTTTCCAACTACTCAATTTGATTTTCGTGCGCATCGCTCGACAAGGATCCTCTCCTGTCGGCTTAGATCACAAACATTCGTGAGTCATTTGCTTCCCAACAAATATGGACCTTGGCCATCTTCGCTTTGACCTCGAAAGGTTTATGATAGCAGTGAAGGTGGGGTTTAGCACGAGCCTCCACTCCTTGGGTCTAGGGGGGCAACTTCCCCGTCTTCCTTCATCTTAGTTGTTCCGGATCGTTCGTTCAAAGGTCCGTTTGTGCTACCACGGCTGTCAAGGCGTTTTTCCCTGACGGAAGGAATACCGAGGGTAGTGTAACTGATGCTGTTGCTTTTCGCTATTGGTTTCAATGGTGTTTTCGATTTCCATCCCGACCTCGGTGTGCTGCTCCATTATTGTTGCGATCTTGCCCTGTAATCATCCTGAGCCTAATAGTTCCTTGTATGGAACGGTCAGACTTCAGGTCGCCATCGAATAGGGTTTTCTCCTGGTGCTCTGCACGTGGCTTAACATTCTCCACGTCGAAAACAGCTCAATGCCCGTGCTTTTCCCAGAAAAAAAATCCTCGTCGTATGGGTCGCCTACAATCGCCTCCAATGTTACGCCTTCTATGGCTCCCCTATCCGTGTGGAACCGAGGGTGCGGTTCCTGGGTCTTTGCTCGGAGTGAGCGCCTCAGCGTACGTTCGCTCCATATATTCTCTCAAAGCTAATTGCCCGCCCGTTCCTTGGAATCTCTTAAGGCACCTGCAACTCCAAGACGTGGGGTACTGGACAGATAAAACCATGCTCCCAACCTTTTACATCTCTGGTGCGGGATAATGCAATGTTGTGCATATATGGGCGACCTTCCATCCTACCTCCGCCTTATTGAACCCATTCAGATCGAAAGGGTTTGAGAATGCCATGTGTCGCTTTTTCGTTCTTTCCCGAGTGTAAGCCTGGAGTATGAGGCGGGTGATGCCGCCTGTCCCGCGAGGGGACAAGCTCGTGCTTCGCTGTTCATGCGTTCTTCAGGTCCCTACCTCGTTGCGGCCTTCGACAGACCTTAATAGAGCGCGTCCGTCAACAAACTCCTTCTTATTGGATCGATTTGCTGGGGTTGTTACTTTCTTCTCGCTTTCCTCGACCTTTCCTCAGCGAGAGGTCATTGCAATATATTTTACCGTCCACTCATTCACAGTGGGTTTTTCTCCCCTGCCTGCTCTCCTGGCAGTGGGATCCGTCTTTGGAATAAATCGGAGGCACAGCCGGTGCAGTGGAGGGATTCCCTTTCGTCTCTCACGGCGGAGGTCGCATAGCGCGCTCTATAAGCGGTTTACACGTGAATGGATCCAAACCGGAGGAATGGGGTGGAGCTTCAGGCTGTGGTTGCCGGGACATCAACTGTATCCCACACCCCTTCCCCTTGATTTTGTCTGTTTTTTTCAAGCGAACTGATAGCTATGTCCATGGCTGTGAACGGATCAATACCTTCGCCCGTGGGGGTAAATAAATTCCATGCTTTTTCAGATTCTCTGAGCGCACTCACAGTCGTTGCGTGAACCGTCAACCCGTAAACTTCTTTGTCTGTGCCCATGCATATTCCCTCTGCCTTGTTTGCCCTGCTCAGAACCACAACATTTGAGTTCTGTTAGTTCCTCCCATGTGGGGTGTTCATGGTAAACGAACGGGCCCGACTGGGAAGCCAATGCCGGGCAAGCTGCACACGGGTGTCGTATGCCGCATTACTTCCTCTGCTTGCGCCTTGACCATTGTCCCTGCAGCATATACTTCTCCCATTCTTTTTGCCGGGGGCTTTCCCTCTTCTGTCTGGCAGCATGTTGGCGGAGGAATGCTCGTGTCGCAATACTTAGAATGTCAAACCGTCCTTGGCCGGTGGTCTTCAATCTAGGTAGGTAGGAGTCACCTCCGATGTGTCCTGCTCATGTCGTGTGGGTCATCCCAAATCCTTACCCAATGGATTTCTTATGTCGCAGGGGAATCCCCCGCGGCTGCCCATTTTGCTCCTCCAGTTTTCCTCTCACTGTCGTTCATCCCTTTGTGGATTGCGTTGCCAAGTCCTTCCCTTAGAAGCAAGTTCTTCTCTGACGTGCTAACTATACTTCTTCAGCATCGCCTTCAATCTTATCAGAATTTTCTCATTTTCGTAGTGATCGCATTTTTGCCTTCCTTTTGGAACTGAACATCTTGTATAAGATCTAACCAGCTCCGTCTTGTTCCTCTTTCGTTCCGTTAGGGGTTTCCCCAGTCGTTAGTTTCCTAACACGGTATAGCCGCATTCTTGTGTGTTTTGGAGATCCTGTACATCCACTCAAAAAAAAAAATATTATTATTATTATTATTATTATTATTATTATTATTATTATTATTATTATTATTATTATTATTATTTTATTATTATTATTATTATTGTTATTATTTTTATTATTATTATTATTGTTTATTTATTTATTTACTTATTTATTGTTTATTTATTTATTTTTTATTATATGTACATACATTTTGTTCAATTAACTCATAAGTTCTTGTTTCTCAAAACTTTTAATTTTTCAATTAAGGACCCTCTGTATCGTCTTCACCTTCCACCGGATCGACTGAAGTTGAGGGACCTAATTCTCTTGTTGATCAGCTAGTGAGGGAGGCAGCTCAAGGCCATACACAGGAAGTGTCACAGATCCTAACGACTCATCCAGAGAAAGTTCCAGTAAGGAAATTATTTTTTGTGTGTTATATATGTCTCGAAGTCAAAAGACTTTTTAAATAAAGTTATACTTTCTTTTTGACTTAGAGCATGTCCATAAGTCTTTGAGTAATTTTTATTAGACCTACTTCAAAAATGATAGCGTAATAATAATAATAATAATAATAATAATAATAATAATAATAATAATAATAATAATAATAATAATAATAATAATAATAACCTAGCAATTGACTTGTTATATGAGAAGGAAGGGAAAATATTTTTGAAATTAGTTATTTTTTAAATATTACATGAAATTGTTTAATATTTTGTGGTTGTTTACCTTTATAAAAAACTCTCTCTCTCTCTCTCTCTCTCTCTCTCTCTCTCTCTCTCTCTCTCTCTCTCTCTCTCTCTCTTCTCTTCCTCTCTCTCTCGTCTCTCCTCTCTCTCTCTCTCTTCTCTCTCTCTCTCTCCTATCTCCTCTCTCTTCTCTTCTCTCTCTCTTCTCGTCTCTCTCTCGTCTCCGTCTCTCTCTCCGTCTCTCCTCTCTCTCTCTCTATCTCTCGTCTCCCTCTCTCTCTCATCTCCTCTCTCTCTCTTCTCTCATCTCTTCCTTCCTCTCCTCTCTCTCTCTCATTCTCTCTCTTCTCTCTATCTCCCTTCTCTCTATCTCTCTGCTCTTCCTCTCTCTCTCTCTCTCTCTCTCTCTCTCTCTCTCTCCTCCTCTTCGTCTGCTCTCTCTCTCTCTCTCTATCCATCTCTCTCTCTCTCGTCCTCTTTCTCGTCTTCTCTCTCTCTCTCTCTCCCTTCTCTCTCTCTCTCTCTCTCTCTCTCTCTCTCCTCTCTCTTCTCCCTCTCTCCCTTCTCCTCTCTCCTCTCTCTCTCTCTCTCTCTCTCTCTTCTCTCTTCTGTCTCTCTCTCTCTCTTCTCTCCTCTCTCCTCTCCCACCCTCCTTCTCTCTCTCTCTCTCTCTTCCT